>JACWFA010000090.1:0-23208 GCA_017579625.1 Fusarium sororula
AAATATAACTAATAAGTTATTACTATAGATATAGAAAATATACTATAAATTATAGTAATATAGGTTAAGTCCTAAGCTAAGTTAAAAGGCAAGAAATTAAAGTTATAAACTAAAGTAACTTTATAAAAATAAAAATAATTAAAAAAAAGTATTAATTAAGCCTAAAGATATTAACTATAAAAATACTAAATATAAATAAAAGTAATTATAAAAATTATAAGTAAATTTCTTTTTATTTTAACTTAAAAACTACTAAAACTAATTATAATAATAACTATAAAAAAACTAAGCTATTATAATATTAATTAAATACTTAAACTAATTTATTATAATTCTTTATAATATAAGTTTAAAAGTAACTAAAAGTATACTTAGTAAAGCTTTATATATTTAAAAAAAAATACTTATATTTTTTAAAAATTATAAGGTTTAAATTTATAATAAAAAATAAAATAGTTATTAATATTATTAAAAAATCTATTATTTTAGCCTTTATAATTAAAAAAAAAAATAGTAAGTTAAAATAAAACTAAATTATTATATACTAAGCTTTAATTATAAGTAGTATTTTATAAATAATTTAAGTAAAAAATTTTTAAGTAATAAAAAAAGATTAATTAAAAAGTAAAAAATAAGTAAAAAGTAATTATAAAATAAAACTTTAAAGATTTTTAATATTTATAATAATACTTTAAGGCTAAATTATAGTATTTATAAATATTAAAATAAAATAAATAGTTAATATAATACTTTTATAAAAGTTAGTAATTAATATAAAGCTAAACTTAAAAAGCTTAATATAAAACTTAAAGGTTTTAATAAAGTTATTATTTAAGCTTTTAATTATTTAAAAGTAAAAAGTAAAGGTAATAACTTATTAAGCTATATATTTAGTATTTATTATTTTTAAAAATAAAATTTAAAAAATATAAAAATACTTTTAAATCTTAAGAAACTTATTATTATAAAAGCTAGGATATATATTAGTATAAATATAGTAATAAGCTATAATTATTTAAATATATAAAAAAAAGGCCTTTTATATTAAAATATATTAATACTAATATAAAAAATAAATAAGCTAACTTATAGAAATAGCCTTAATATTAAATAAAAAAAAAGTAATACTATAAGTAATATATAAAGCTATAAAGGATATTATTAATTAGTAAAAGGTATAAATAAGTTTTTTATAGGTATTACTATAAAGTTAAGGCTAATTATTAGTAATAATAGTAATTATTACTAAAAATATAAGCTTATATATAATTATAATATTTTTTTAGTTACTTTTAAGGATTTTAAAAGGCCTAGTTAATATTAATAAGTAATAGTATTATAAAAAAAAAGAAAAACCTATAAATAATAGTAACTTTTATTAATAATATATTTATTATACTTAAAGGTAACTAGGTTATTATAAATATAATTAATATTAGTAAAGTAATATAAGTTACCTAACTTCTTAAAGTTTAAGAAAATAGCCTTAAGAACTTTTTAAAAGTAATAAATATAAGAAAAATATATATAAAAAAAATAAATATAATTAAAAGGTTTAAAAAGGGCTTTAAGCTTACTAAGGACTTTAATACTAGCTATAAGCTTATTAAACTTATTATTAAATATAATAATAAAAAAAAAAAGAAAATTAAAGTAAAAATAATAATAAAAAGGCTAACTAATTAAAATTAAAAATAAAAACTAAAAACTAAAAAAAGTATAAATTAAAAAGATTATATAAAATAAAAAGAAAAAAAAAAGGAAAAAAGAAAAAAAAAAAGAAAAAAAATTAAATAAATACTATAAAAGCTTATTTAAAAGGCTTATAAAAGCCTAAAAAATTAAAAAGTTACTATAAGTTAAAGGGTTTTTTAATTAAAGGTAATTATAAAAGATTTTTATAAAATTACTTAAAGGTAATAAATAACTATTTTAATTATAATAAAAAAGGTAATACTTTTACCTTAATATTATATCTTTAAAATAAATAATTACTATAAACTATTTTAGTAAAATAAAACCTAAATAAATTATATTAAAGTTAATAATAATACTATTTTAGCTAAAAATAGTTAAATTAAAAAGAAAGGATAATTATAATAATTACTTAAGGATAAGGCTAACTAGCTTTATATATTTAATATATAATCCTAAGACCTTTTTAACTTTATTAAGAAAATCCCTTATATTAGATTTTTACCTTCTTAAGCTTTAGTTAATATAATACTATTATACTTACCTAGCCTTTATTACTAAGATACTATAATATATATATATATTATAATTACTTTTAATTTCTATTATATAATATTTATATTATTAATTTAATTATTATAATTATATATTTTAAGTTTATAAATTATACTTAATATATATTATTATTATTACTTAATATAATTTAAGTTATAAAGGTTTATTACTTTATAAATAAATTTAACTTTATTTTAACTAATTATAAAGGTTTTATAAAGCTTATATTTAGCTTATAATATATTTAAAAATAAATTTATTTTATTATATAATAAAAAGCCTTACTAAGTAATTAAAAATTATAAGCTTAACTTATTATATTAATAATAGTTTATTTATATATAGTAAATCTTTACTTATAGTTTAATAATATTAAAAAAAAGTATATAAATTAAAAATATTATAAAAATAAATTTTTATAATATTAATTAAAAACCTAGTTTTATAATAATTAAATATTATAGCTAAAAGGTTATAGTATAATAGCTACTTAGAAATAAGGCTAACTAACCTTATATATTTAATATATAACCCTAAGACCTTTTTAACTTTATTAAAAAAATCCCTTATATTAAATTCTTACTTTTTTAAGCTTTAGTTAATATAATACTATTATACCTACTTAGCCTTTATTATTAAAATATTATAATAATTTTAAAGCTTTTACTTTAAGCTACCTAGTTATAATAATTAACTTATAATAAATTATTACTTTTAATATTAAATTAAATAAATTAGTACTAAAACCTTAAAAAGTTACTATTAACTTTACCTAAATAATTAAAAGAAAGTTATTTTAAACTATAATATATAAAATAACTTAAATCTTTATTAATATTACTTATATTATTACTTTAAAAAAAGAATTAAATAATTTAAAATAAAACTTACTTTTTAATAGTAAAAAAAAAACTAAAGTAATTTATTTAAAAAAACTAATTTTAAACTTTTTTTAATAACTAAAAAAAAAATAACTTAAACCCTTAAAAAAATATTCTTAATATTAAAAGCTTAAAGTATAACCTAAATAATACCTTATTAAGTTATTATTAAATTAAAATTAGCTTATTTTTCTTTTTTTTAAAAAGTAAAATTAAAGTAAAAAATATTATTACTTTTAAATACTTAATTACCTTTTAAAAAAAAAAAAAATAATTTAATAATATAAATTAAAGATTTAAAAAAGTATAAAAATAATACTATATTAATAAAAATAAGATTCTTTTTACTTATAATAATATAACTTTAAATACTAAATTAATATAATTTAGCTATTTAAATAAATAATTTTAAAAAAAGAAAAAAGCCTTTAAAAGAAATTAAAAAGCTTTTAAAAAATAGTTTTTAATTTTTATAAAAAATAAAAAAAATTACTAAATTTTTATTATAATTTAACTTAAGTATACTTATTAATAATTTAATTAGTTTTTTTAAGATTTTTATAAGTACTTTATATTTATTAAAAATTACTTTTTATATAAATTAAAATAAATAACTTATATTTATTAATATTATATAAAATTATTACTAATACTTAAAAATATTATAATATTTTAAAAAAAAGTTAAACTTTTTAAAATATAAAAAAAATTAATTTAATTAATATAATAACTATAAAATATATTTAATAAGAAAAATAAATATATTATAACTATAACTAATACCTTATTAATTAAAAAAAACTATATTAATTATAAAAATAAATAAAAATATTTTTTTATTAATATTTTTAAAAAAGTAATTTAAATTAAACCTTTATTTAAACCTTAAAAAATAAAAATAAAAATAAAAATAAAAACTTAAGTTTAGTAAAATACTATAATTATTATAAAACTAAGTATTACTTTTAAAACTACTTTATATTAAAAAAGATTAATTAAATAAAAAAATTAAAAAATTAAATCTAACTAAAAATATAAATTAATCTTTAGTTAATACCTTTATAATAAATACTAAATATAACTTAAATATACCTTAAATTAAGTTTAAAAGGAAAATCTTTATTATAATTAAGGTTTAAAGTTATAAAAGTATACTAATTTAGGCTTATATTAATTATAATATAAAAATAAATACTATTAATAAAACCTTTATAAAATTTTAAGAATTTTAATAATTAAAAAATACTAATATTCCTTTTTAAAAAGCTAATAATAATTAACTTAAAATAATAAAATATTAAAAAGTATTATTAACTATAACTAATTACTAAAAATAAATATATAAAACTACTTAAAATTTAATAAGTATTAATAAAAAAAACTAAAAAAAACTAATATTTCTTTTTATTATTACCTTAAAAAACCTTTAAATTATAGCTAACTTTAAAATAAAAAAATAGTAATTTAAAAATTACTATAAAAAACTTAAACTTTTAAAACTTTAATAATTTTTAAAAAAAACTTATACTTAAGCTAAAATCTTTACTATTATTATTATTAATAAGCTTTATTTACTTTTTAATAAAAAACTTTAAAAACTAAACTAACTTAAAGGTATTTTTTTTTAATTTAAGGCCTATATTAAGGTCTTTAGTTATAATAAAGTAATTAAAATACCTAACTTTAAAAAAACTAATTATATAATTAATCTTAAAAAAGAAAAAAATTATTTTATAATTTAATTTATTTTTTATTTTAAGTAAAACTTAAAAAACTTTATAAATATATTTAAAAAAAACTTAAAAATTAACTAAATTTACCTTTTTAAAAGCCTAGCTAGATTACCTATCCTTTTTATCTTTAAAAAGAATAAAAACTTATATTTTTATATAAATTACTAAAAGTTAAATATTATTATAATTAAAGACTATTACCTTTTATTTTTAATATTAAAAATTATAAATAAAATTTAAAAAATAAAATACTTTTTTAAAATTAATATTAAAAATATATATTATTAAATTTATATATATAAAAAAAATAAGTAAAAAACTACTTTTTAAACTTATTATAGTTATTTTAAATATATAGTAATACTATTTAAATTAATTAATATACTTATTATATTTTAATATTATATTTACTAGGCTTTTTAAGGTTTTATAAATATAATTTATATAGTATATTTAAATAATATTTTAGTTTTTTTAAAAATAAAAATAAAATATATTTAATACTTAAATTAAATCTTTAAAAAAAAAAAAGTAATTAAATTATATATAAAACCTTTTAAATATACTTTTTATTAAAATTAAGTTAAATTTTTAAGATTTATTTTAATTATTAAGAATATAAAGATAAACTTAATAAAGATTTAAACTATTACTAAGTAATTTAAACTTATTACTTATAAAAAAGTATAAATCTTTTTAAGGTTTTATAACTTTTATAAATAGTTTATTTATAGTTATTTAAAAGTTATAATACTTTTTATAGCTTTTTTAAAAAAAAATTAAAATAAAAAAAAACTAAAAAATATAAAGTTAAATAACTAAAAAAAGTAAGTATTTTAGGCCTTTATTACTAAGTTTAAAAAGGCTTTAATTTTAAGGTATTTTAATTTTAAAAAATATATTTATATTAAAATAAATATATTAAATTATATTATAATTAGTATTCTTTTTTAACTAAATAATAATAAAAAATATTACTTTATTATATTTTAGTTTTAAAAGTTTAATAACTTTAAAAAATAATATAGTATTTTTAATTAAAAAATAATAGTTATTATAAAGTTATTTAAGTATTAATAATATTACTTTAAAAATACCTTAAAATAAATAAAAGTCCTAAGTAATTACTAAAATCTTTAGTTATTTATAAAGAATACTAAGTTAAATAAAAAATAAGTATAATAATACTTATATTTAATAACTTATAACTTTATAATTAAGTATAAAAAAGAATTAATAAATTTTATTAATACTTTTTTAAGACTTTTAAAAGTTAAAAAAAAGAAATACTATAAGCTAAATTTATTTAAATCTTTAAAAAATAAAATAATAAAAATATAAACTATAATAAAAAATTAAAAGCTAAAAAAAAAATTAAATAAAATACTTATAAAAAGAAAAATTTTATTTTAAATTTTAAGTAAATTAAAAGTAAATAAAATATCCTTAAATATTAAAAATAATCTAGCTTTATTACTAAATAATATAAATATTATAAGCTAAAAACCTAGTTTAAATATATAGTTTTAAGAAATATTAGGATTATTTATAGTAATTTTTAATAAAATAGTAATTTAATTTTTATATTAAAAAAGTTTATTAAAAAATAAAATATTAAAGCTATTAATTAAACTAATTTAACTTATATAATTAAAAAATAAGTTAATATTTAGCTAAAAAAATAAAATATTTTAAATAAACTATAAAAAAGGCTTTTAAAAGTAAAAGATTAAAAATAAACTTTTTTACTTTAAGAATTAACTTTATATATTACTAGATTTTAATTTAAAAAAGAAAATACTAAGGTTATATTATAATAATTCCTTAATAAGCTATTTTAATATTAAAAAAACCTAAAAACTAATTTAAAAAAAGCTATATTAAAAAAGCTTAAAAATTAATATAAAATAGTATATTTTTATATATAGTATTTACTAAAAAGTAATATTTAAAAAATATTAACCTTATAAATAGCTTAAAAGCTTATTAATTTTATTATATTTTTTTAAAAAAGTCTTTATAAACTTTATAATAAGGCTATTATTAATACTTTTTAAAGGCTAGTTAGTTAATATAATCTTAGTAATAGTTAATAAGTTTATAAAATTTATATAATTTTTATTTATTTTTACTAAAATTATTACTTTTAAACTTACTAAGCTTTTTTATAAAAGAATTAAATTATAATTTAAAGTATTTAAAAGTATTATTTTTAATAAAAAGTTTATTTTTATAAATATTTTTTAATTAAAATTATATTATTACTTTAAAATTAAATAAAAACTATTAATAATATTTTATTTTTAAATTAATAAGTAAATAAAAAAAATAAATTAAATATTTAGTTATTATTTATAATATTTTATTAAAAATAACTAAAATATTTAGCTAAAGTTCTTATAAATAGCTTAGTTTATTTATAATTTAAGGATTAATATAATAATAAAGGTTACTTTAAATAAAATTTTAATAGGTTTTAATTTAAAATTTTATATTATTATTAAAAATATTAACTTTAAGAAAAAAGTCTTAAAAGTTTAATATAAAATAAAAAAAGTATAAAAGTTAAAAAATAAGCTTATAATATACTAATAAAATACTATAAAAAAATAAATAAAATACTTTAATATAAAGTATTAAAAAATAAAATTTAAGTAAAGATAATTAATTATATTTTTAATTAAAAACTTAAGGCTTAAAAAAAAAAAAAAAAAACTTACTTTAAGATTTATTAAACCCTTTTAAATTACTAAGTATATTAAGCTATAAGTATATTAACTAGTTTTATTAAATTAATATATAAAAATATATAATATTTTTTATATTAATTTTCTTAAAGTATATTAAGTAAAAAACTATAAAAAATATAATTTCTTATTAATATTAAACTTTAAAAAAAAAAATAATTAATAAAAAATTAAATAAATTAAAAAAAAAAAAGATTTATAAAAAGCTATATTACTTTATAAAATAAAAAAGATAATTAATAAAATATAATTAATAAATTATTACTATTAATATAAAAAATAAATTATAAATTATAGTAATATAAGTTAAGTTTTAAGCTAAGTTAAAAGGTAAAAAATTAAAGTTATAAATTAAAGTAGCTTTATAAAAATAAAAATAATTAAGAAAAAGTATTAATTAAGTCTAAAGATATTAACTATAAAAATACTAAATATAAATAAAAGTAATTATAAAAACTATAAGTAAATTTCTTTTTATTTTAACTTAAAAACTATTAAAACTAATTATAATAATAACTATAAAAAGACTAAATTATTATAATATTAATTAAGTACTTAAGCTAATTTATTATAATTCTTTATAATATAAATCTAAAAGTAACTAAAAGTATACTTAATAAAGCTTTATATATTTAAAAAAAAATACTTATATTTTCTAAAAATTATAAAGTTTAAACTTATAATAAAAAGTAAAATAATTATTAATATTATTAAAAAATCTATTATTTTAGCCTTTATAGTTAAAAAAGAAAATAATAAGTTAAAATAAAATTAAATTATTATATACTAAGCTTTAATTATAAATAGTATTTTATAAGTAGTTTAAATAAAAAACCTTTAAGTAATAAAAAAAGGTTAATTAAAAAGTAAAAGGTAAGTAAAAAGTAATTATAAAATAAAACTTTAAAGGTTTTTAATACTTATAATAATACCTTAAGGCTAAATTATAATATTTATAGATATTAAGATAAAATAAATAGTTAATATAATATTTTTATAAAGATTAATAATTAATATAAAGCTAAACTTAAAAAGCTTAATATAAAACTTAAAAGTTTTAGTAAAGTTATTATTTAAGTTTTTAATTATTTAAAAGTAAAAAGTAAAAGTAATAACTTATTAAGTTATATACTTAGTATTTATTATTTTTAAAAATAAGGTTTAAAAAATATAAAAATACTTTTAAATCTTAAAAGACTTATTATTATAAAGGCTAAAGTATATATTAATATAAATATAGTAATAAACTATAATAATTTAAGTATATTAAAAAGTTAAATATTTTTATAGCTAATATATAAGGTATAGCTAATAGGGTCTTATAATATAAAAATAATATAATATAATACTTATTTTTTAGTATATTATAATATATAGTATTATATACTATACTAAAGAATATAATAACCTTAATATTAAGTCTTAAGATTATATAATTATTGCCTTAAACCTTATAATCTAATTAAATAAGTAGTCTTAATCTATAAGTATAAAAAAGATATTTTCCCTAGCCTTAGCAGGCTATATACTTTTTTTATTATTACTTTAAATAGGTAATTAGTACTAAGGCTTTAATATTAAAAGCCTAATTTTAAATAACCTAAAAACCCTTAAAACTATTATAAAATATACTACTATATAATTAATATTAATAATAGCTATATAGCTAATATAGTTAATAACTATATAATTAGGCCTTTAATAGATATTTATAGCCTTTTATTTAATAATATCCTAATTTTTTAATTATTTTTAAGGTATTATAAAATTATAAAAAAATACTTACTATATATTAATAAACTATTAATAATATAGTAAGTTTATCTAGTAATCTTTAGCTACTATATATAGTTACTTAGTATTAATTAAAATATAGGCCTTATTAACTTTATTATAAATTAAATAAAAGTACTAAAAGACTTTATAAATTATATAAAATAGAATTAATATTTATTAAAGTAATAGCAGGCCTTTATTATAGGTATTAGATTAAGTAATAGTAATAGGCTATACTAGTAGTAGTTTATAGAGTTAAAATATATAGTTATAGTACTTAAATTAATAGTATAAATATTATATTATAGGAATTAAGGGTAATTATAGTATAAAGGAAAGGAAATAAGGGGAAAAAAAGGGATAAAAAGGTAAATTAAAAAATAAAGGTTTTAGTATTAAGGGAAAAACTATAAATATTAATAGACTAAAGCTAGCTATATAGGTTAGTAATAGATTAAATTAGGCCTTAAGGTAATATAGTATAAAGAATATAAGTTAAGGAATAATATAGATAGTTAATACTTAGAATTTAAGTATATAAAAAAAAGGCTTTTTATATTAAAATATATTAATATTAATATAAAAAATAAATAAGCTAACTTATAAAAATAGCCTTAATATTAAATAAAAAAAAAGTAATATTATAAGTAATATATAAGGCTATAAAGAATACTATTAATTAATAAAAAGTATAAGTAAGTTCTTTATAAGTATTACTATAAAGTTAAGGCTAATTATTAATAATAATAATAATTATTACTAAGAATATAAACTTATATATAATTATAATATTTTTTTAGTTACTTTTAAGGAATTTAAAAAGCTTAGTTAATATTAATAAGTAATAGTATTATAAAAAAAAAAAAAACCTATAAATAATAGTAACTTTTACTAGTAATATATTTATTATACTTAAAAGTAGCTAGATTACTATAAGTATAATTAATATTAATAAAGTAATATAAGTTACTTAACTTTTTAAAGTTTAAAAAAATAGCCTTAAAACCTTTTTAAAAGTAATAAATATAAGAAAAATATATATAAAAAGAATAAATATAGCTAAAAAGTTTAAAAAGAACTTTAAGCTTATTAAAGACTTTAATACTAGCTATAGGCTTATTAAACTTATTATTAAATATAATAATAAAAAAAAAATTAAAATTAAAATAAAAATAATAATAAAAAAGTTAATTAATTAAAACTAAAAATAAAAAGTAAAAACTAAAGAAAATATAAATTAAAAAAGTTATATAAAAAAAAAAAAAAAAAAAAAAAAAAAAAATTAAAAAATAAAAAAAAAAAAAAAAAGATAAAAAAAAAAAAGAAAAATAAAAAAAAAAAAAAAAAAGAGAAAAAAAAAAAAAAAAAAAAAAAAAAAAAAAAAAAAAAAAAAAAAAAAAAAAATTAAAAAAATTAAAAAAATTAAATAAGTACTATAAAGGCTTACTTAAAAGGCTTATAAAAGCCTAAAAAATTAAAAAATTACTATAAATTAAAAGGTTATTTAATTAAAAGTAATTATAAAAAATCTTTATAAAATTACTTAAAGGTTATAAATAACTATTTTAGTTATAATAAAAAAGGTAATATTTTTACCTTAATACTATATTTTTAAAATAAATAGGTATTATAAACTACTTTAATAAAATAAAACCTAAATAAATTATATTAAGGTTAGTAATAATACTATTTTAGCTAAAAATAGCTAAATTAAAAAAAGGAAATAATTATAATAGCTATTTAAAAATAAGGCTAACTAGCTTTATATATTTAATATATAACCCTAAGACTTTTTTAACTTTATTAAAAAAATCCCTTATATTAAATTCTTACCTCTTTAAGCTTTAGTTAATATAATACTATTATATTTACCTAGCCTTTATTACTAAGATACTATACTATATAGCTTAGTTACTTAATATTAATATTAATTATATAGTAATATATTTTTTAATAAATTTTAAGGTTTTAAGTTTACTTTAAATTAAACTTTTAATATTAAAGCTTTAATATTAATTACCTATATAAAGTAATAATAAAAGAAATATATAGTTTATTAAAGTAAGGAAAAATATCTTTTTTCTATTTATAAATTAAAGCTACTTATTTAATTAAATTATAAGGTTTAAAGTAATAGCTATATAACTTTAAGACTTAATATTAAGGTTATTATATTATTTAATATAGTATATAATACTATATATTATAATATACTAAAAAATAAGTATTATACTATATAATTTTTATATTATAAAGGCTTATTAGCTATACCTTATATACTAACTATAAAGATATTTAACTTTTTAATACTAAAAAATATAATAACTTTAATATTAAGTTTAAAGGTTATATAACTATTACTTTAAACTTTATAATTTAATTAAATAAAAAGCTTTAATTTATAAGTATAAAAAAGATATTTTCCTTAGCTTTAATAAGCTATATATTCTTTTTATTATTACTTTAAAAAGGTAATTAATATTAAGGCTTTAATATTAAAAGCCTAATTTTAAATAAATTAAAAACCTTTAAAACTATTATAAAAAATATTATTATATAATTAATATTAATAATAACTATATAGTTAATATAATTACTAAATATATAACTAAGCTTTTAATAAATATTTATAACTTTTTACTTAATAATACTTTAGTTTTTTAATTATTTTTAAAGTATTATAAAATTATAAAAGAATACTTACTATATATTAATAAATTATTATAATAGTAATTTATAAGTTATAATAACTAAAGAAGTTATAAAGAGGTTATAATAAGTTATATAAGTATAAGTAATATAATACTAGTTAATAAATTAGCTATTATTACTTTATTTTTTAATTTAATAAATTAAAATATTACTTGATTATAATAACTATTAATAATATAATAAGTTTATTTAGTAATTTTTAATTTATATATAGTTATTTAGTATTAATAAAAATATAAACTTTATTAACTTTATAATAAATTAAATATAAATACTAAAAATCCTTATAAATTACTTAAAATAAAATTAATACTTATTAAAATAATAATAAGCTTTTAATATAAATATTAAATTAAATAGTAATAATAAATAATATTACTAATAATTTATAAAGATAAAATATATAATTATAGTATTTAAATTAATAGTATAAATATTATATTATAAAAATTAAAAATAATTATAATATAAAAATAAAAAGTAAAAAAGTAAATTAAAAAAGTAAAAAAGTAAATTAAAAAATAAAGTTTTAATATTAAAAAAAAACAAGAAATATTAATAATTTAAAGCTAATTATATAAATTAATAATAAATTAAATTAAGCTTTTTTTTTCTTTTTCTTTTTATTAGCCTTATAAGGCTATTAAGCTTTTAACTTTTATATAAAGGCTTAAATAGTAAGGCCTTTATAGTAAGCTAGTATTTTAAAACTTAATATTAGTAAAGGTTTATTTACCTTAATAATATAATTACTACTTTAATTAAGTAGTATAAATACTACCTATAGGTTTACCCCTTAGTAACTATATTAAGTTCTTTTTTTTATTTTATTTAAAAGACTAAAATAATACTATAGTTAGTATATTTATTATAAAGTATATTCCCTAACTTAAATACCTATTAATTATAGTTACTAATATTAATTCAAGTTACTAATAAAATACCTATATAAAAAAGCTTATAGTTATATAATTAAGGCTACTATATTACTAGCTATAACTTTAATCTAGGTATTAAGCTAGCCTAAAAATTAACTAATAGTAAAAAATATAAAAAGATTTATATAATAATAGCTACTATTAAAAAGAACTTTTTATTAAAATACTAATCTAGCCTTATTAAGATAGCTATTTTTAACTATATCTTAATTAAGTTAATTTATTATATAGGCTAATAAAGCTTTATTTATATAATTAACCTAATTTAAGTTAATAAAAAGCTATTAGGTCTTAAGAAACTAAAAAGGGACCTAAAGGAAGGTAATTTCTTTTAGTTATACTAGGTTACCTTCTTAGCTGCCTTAATAGGTCTAAACTTAATTATATATAAAAAGTAGCTTTTTAATATATTTAAAAAGATTATTAATATAATAAGGGTAATGCTTTTAAATTAATAAAGTATATTTATAAATAAAGTTTTAAAATAAATATAAGGTAATAGTAAATTAAGCTTTAAGGTAATATAATATAAAAAATATAAGTTAATAAATAATATAAATACTTAATACTTAAAATTAATTATTTATATTATTTTTTATTTTAAAATTGAATATTTTTATAGTTAATATATAAAATATAATTAATAAAGTTTTATATTAAAAATAATATAATATAGTATTTTTAAGTATTTATTATTTATATTATTTCTTAACTTATATTTTTTATATTATATTACCTTAAGGCTTAATTTAATTTATTACTAATTTATATAGTTAGCTTTAATTTACTAATATTTATAGTTTTTCTCTTAATATTAAGACTTTTATTTTTTAATTTACTTTTCTTTTATATTATAATTACTTTTAATTTTTATAATTTAATATTTATCTTAAGTATTTATTATTTATATTATTTCTTAACTTATATTCTTTATATTATATTACTTTAAGGCTTAATCTAATTTATTATTAACCTATATAGCTAGCTTTAATTTACTAATATTTATAGTTTTTCCCTTAATATTAAAACTTTTATTTTCCTAATTTACTTTTTTTCCTTTTTTTTTTCCTTTACTTTTTCTCTTTTATATTATAATTACCTTTAATTCTTATAATATAATATTTATATTATTAATTTAATTACTATAACTATATATTTTAATTCTATAAACTATACTTAGTATATATTATTATTATTACTTAATATAATTTAGGTTATAAAGACTTATTACTTTATTAATAAGTTTTAACTTTATTTAAGTTAATTAATAAAGTCTTTTAAGGCCTATATTTAGCTTATAATATATTTAAAAATAAATTTATTTTTTATATTAAAAAGCTTTATTTTATAATTAAAAATTATTAAGTTAATTTACTATTTTAATAGTAATTTATTAATATATAAAAAGTCTTTATTTATAATTTTTTAATTATAAAAAAAGGTATATAGATTTAAAATATTATTAAAATAAAAACTATTAATATTAATTAAAGGATTATTTATATAATAAGTAATTACTATATTTAAGGAATTATAGCTAAGTTAGCTATTATTAATATTAATTATATAGTAAAGTATTTTATAATAGTTTTAAGGGTTTTTAATTTATTTAAAATTAAGCTTTTAGTATTAAAGCCTTAGTATTAATTACCTTTTTAAGGTAATAATAAAAAGGGTATATAGCTTATTAAAGCTAGGAAAAATATCTTTTTTATACTTATAAATTAAAACTATTTATTTAGTTAAATTATAAGGTTTAAGGCAGTAGTTATATAACCTTAAGACTTAATATTAAGGTTATTATATTCTTTAGTATAGTATATAATACTATATATTATAATATATTAAAAAATAAGTATTATATTATATTATTTTTATTATAAGACCTTATTAGCTATACTTTATATATTAGCTAGAAAGATATTTAACTTTTTAATAATATTTATATTATTAATTTAATTACTATAATTATATATTTTAACTTTATAAATTATATTTAATATATATTATTATTATTTTTAATTTAAACTATTACTTTTTTATTAATATTACTTTATTTATTTTTAAATATAAAGTTAGTTAATTATATACTTTAATATATATATTTAATTAATAAGGCTAGTTATTATTAACTTTAAGTTAATTTAACTTTTACTAACTAACTTATATAAATAAAGTTAATTTAATTTCCTTAAACTTTTATAAAACCTTACTATTACTTTATATTTATTTTTATTAATTTAAAAGTATTATCTTTACTATATTAATAACCCTTTTAAATATAGTAAAAAACTACTTTATTTATATAATAAAGTTACTTATTAAGGTAGCTAGGAAAGTAACTTAATATAATTAAAAAAAGTTACTTTTTTTAAGTTTTCTTTTAGTTTTTTAAGACTTAATAGCTTTTTACTAACTTAAATTAAGTTAATTATATAAATAAGGCTTTATTAGCTTATATAATAAATTAACCTAATTAAAATATAGTTAAAAATAATTATTTTAATAAGGCTAAATTAATACTTTAATAAAAGGTTTTTTTTAATAAAAGCTACTATTATATAAATCTTTTTATATTATTTACTATTAATTACTTTTTAAGTTAATTAAATACTTAAATTAAAGTTATAGCTAGTTATATAGTAGCTTTAATTATATAGCTATAGGCTTCTTTATAGTATTTTATTAATAGCTAGGATTAATATTAATAATTATAATTAATAAAAAAAAAGTTAAATTAAGAAATATATTTATAATAAATATACTAGCTATATTTTTTAAATAAAATAAAAATAAAGACTTAATATAATTACTAAAAAGTAATATTTATATTACTTAATTAAAGTAATAATTATATTATTAAAGTCCTAAGTATTTATTATTTATATTTTTCCTTAACCTATATTCTTTATACTATATTACCTTAGGGCCTAATTTAATCTATTACTAATATATATAGCTAGCTTTAGTTTACTAATATTTATAGTTTTTTCCTTAATACTAAAACCTTTATTTTTTAATTTATCTTTTTACCTTTTTTATTTCCTTTACTTTCCTTCCTTTATACTATAATTATTCTTAATTCCTATAATATAATATTTATATTATTAATTTAATTACTATAACTATATATTTTAACTCTATAAATTATACTTAGTATATATTATTATTATTACTTAATATAATTTTAATTATAAAGACCTATTACTTTATTAATAAGTCTTAACCTTATTTTAGTTAATTAGTAAGGTTTTTTAAGTTTTATATTTAGCTTATAATATATTTAAAAATAAATCTATTTTATATATTAAAAAGCCTTACTTTATAATTAAAAATTACTAAATTAACTTACTATTTTAATAGTAATTTATTAATATATAAAAAGTCTTTACTTATTATTTTTTAATTATAAAAAAAAGTATATAAATTTAAAATATTATTAAAATAAAAACTATTAATATTAATTAAAGGATTATTTATATAATAAGTAGTTATTATATTTAGGGAATTATAGCTAAATTAACTATTATTAATATTAATTATATAGTAAAGTATTTTATAATAATTTTAGGGATTTTTAGGTTATTTAAAATTAGGCTTTTAATATTAAAGCCTTAGTACTAATTACTTATTTAAAGTAATAATAAAAAGAATATATAGCTTATTAAAGCTAGGAAAAATATCTTTTTTATATTTATAAATTAAAGCTACTTATTTAGTTAAATTATAAGGTTTAAGGTAATAGCTATATAACCTTATAACTTAATATTAAGGTTATTATATTCTTTAGTATAGTATATAATACTATATATTATAATATATTAAAAAATAAGTATTATATTATATTATTTTTATTATATAAGACCCTATTAGCTATACCTTATATATTAGCTATAAAGATATTTAACTTTATAATATTATTAAAGTAAATAAACTTTTACTAATATTAAGTTTTAAAATACTAGCTTACTATAAAGGCCTTACTATTTAAGCCTTTATATAAAAGTTAAAAGCTTAATAGCTTTATAAAGCTAATAAAAAAAATATTATTATTATTACTTAATATAATTTAAGTTATAAAGATTTATTACTTTATATAATAATTACTTAAGGATAAGGCTAACTAGCTTAATATATTTAATATATAACTTTAAGACTTTTTTAACTTTATTAAAAAAATCCCTTATATTAAATTCTTACCTTTTTAAGCTTTAGTTAATATAATATTATTATATTTACTTAGCTTTTATTATTAAAATACTATAATAATTTTAAAACTTTTACTTTAAGTTATTTAATTATAATAATTAATTTATAATATATTATTACTTTTAATATTAAATTAAATAAATTATTATTATAACTATAAAAAGTTATTAATAATTTTATTAAAATAATTAAAAAAAAGTTATTTTAAATTATAATATATATTATAACTTAAAACTTTATTAATATTATATATATTATTACTTTAAAAAATAATTTAAATAATTTAAAATAAAATTTACTTTTTATTAATAAAAGAAAAATTAAAGTAATTTATTTAAAAAAACTAATTTTAAATTATTTTTAATAATTAAATAAAAATAATTTAAATTTTAAAAAAATATTTTAAATATTAAAAGCTTAAATTATAATTTAAATAATACCTTATTAAATTATTATTAAGTTTAAATTAAATTTTATTTTAATTATAAAGTTAAAGTAAAAAATATTATTACTTTTAAATAATTAATAATTTTTTATAAAAAAAATAAGTAAATTAATAATATAAATTAAAGATTTAAAAAAGTCTATAAATAATATTATAATAATAAAAATTAAATTCTTTTTATTTATAATAATATAATATTAAATACTTAATTAATATAATTTAATTATTTTAATAAATAATTTTAAAAAAATAAAAAAGTTTTTAAAAAAAATTAAAAAGCTTTTAAAAAATAGTTTTTAATTTTTATAAAAAATAAAAAAATATAATAGCTACTTAAAAATAAGGCTAACTAGCCTTATATATTTAATATATAACCCTAAGACCTTCCTAACTTTATTAGAAAAATCCTTTATATTAAATTTTTACCTTTTTAAGCTTTAGTTAATATAATACTATTATACTTACTTAGCTTTTATTATTAAAATACTATAATAATCTTAAAGCTTTTACCCTAAGTTACTTAATTATAATAATTAACTTATAATAAATTATTACTTTTAATACTAAATTAAATAAATTAATATTAAAACCTTAAAGAGTTATTACTAACTTTACCTAAATAATTAAAAAAAAGTTATTTTAAATTATAATATATAAAATAACTTAAATTTTTATTAATATTACCTATATTATTACCTTAAAAAAAAGAATTAAATAATTTAAAATAAAACTTACTTTTTAATAGTAAAAAAAGAAATTAAAATAATTTATTTAAAAAAAAACTAATTTTAAACCTTTTTTAATAACTAAAGGAAAAATAACTTAAACCTTTAAGAAAATATCCTTAATACTAAAGGCTTAAATTATAACTTAAATAATATTTTATTAAGTTATTATTAAATTAAAGCTAGCTTATTTTTTTCTTTTTTAAAAGGTAAGGTTAAGGTAAAAAATATTATTATTTTTAAATACTTAATTACTTTTTAAAAAAGAAATAAATAGCTTAATAATATAAATTAAAGCTTTAAAAAAGTATAAAAATAATACTATATTAATAAAAGTAAGATTTCTTTTACTTATAATAATATAATTTTAAATATTAAATTAATATAATTTAGCTATTTAAATAAATAATCTTAAGAAAAAAAAAAGGCTTTTAAAAGAAATTAAAAAGCTTTTAAAAAATAGTCTTTAATTTTTATAAAAAATAAAAAAAATTACTAAATTCTTATTATAGCCTAACTTAAGTATATTTATTAATAATTTAGTTAGTTTTTTTAAGACTTTTATAAATACTTTATATTTATTAAAGATTACTTTTTATATAAGCTAAAATAAGTAGCTTATATTTACTAATATTATATAAAATTACTATTAATACTTAAAAATACTATAGTATTTTAAAAAAAAGTTAAACTTTTTAAAATATAAAAAGAATTAGTTTTATTAATATAATAATTATAAAATATATTTAATAAAAAAAATAAATATATTATAATTATAACTAATACCTTATTAATTAAAAAAAAACTATATTAATTATAAAAATAAATAAAAATATTTTTTTATTAATACTTTTAAAAAAGTAACTTAAATTAAACCTTTATTTAAACTTTAAAGGATAAAAATAAAAATAAAAATAAAAACTTAAGCTTAGTAAAGTACTATAATTATTATAAAATAAGATATTACTTTTAAAATAACTTTATATTAAAAAAGATTAATTAAATAAAAAAGTTAAAAAACTAGATTTAATTAAAAATATAAATTAATTTTTAGTTAATACTTTTATAATAAATACTAAATATAACCTAGATTTACTTTAAATTAAATTTAAAAAAAAGATCTTTACTATAATTAAGGTTTAATATTATAAAAATATATTAATTTAAGCTTATATTAATTATAATATAAAAATAAATATTATTAGTAAAACCTTTATAAAATTCTAAGGATTTTAATAACTAGAAAATACTAATATCTTTTTTTAAAAAGCTAATAATAGCTAACTTAAAATAATAAAATATTAAAAAGTATTATTAATTATAATTAATTACTAAAAATAAATATATAAAATTATTTAAAGTTTAATAAATATTAATAAAAAAATTTAAAATAAATTAATAATTTTTTTTATTATTACTTTAAAAAATCTTTAAATTATAACTAACTTTAAAATAAAAAAATAGTAATTTAAAAGTTACTATAAAAAACTTAAACTTTTAAAACTTTAGTAATTTTTAAAAAAAACTTATAATTAAGTTAAAATCTTTATTATTATTATTATTAATAAACTTTACTTACTTCTTAATAAAAAACCTTAAAAACTAAACTAATTTAAAGGTATTTCTTTTAAACTTAAGGCTTATATTAAGGTCTTTAGTTATAATAAAGTAATTAAAATACTTAACTTTAAAAAAACTAACTATATAATTAACTTTAAGGAAAGAAAAAGCTATTTTATAATTTAATTTACTTTTTATTTTAAGTAAAACTTAAAGAACTTTATAAATATATTTAAAAAAACTTAAAAACTAGCTAAATTTACCTTTTTAAAAGCCTAGCTAAATTACTTATTTTTTTTATTTTTAAAAAAAATAAAAGCTTATATTTTTATATAAATTACTAAAAGTTAAATATTATTATAATTAAAAACTATTACTTTTTATTTTTAATATTAAAAATTATAAATAAAATTTAAAAAATAAAGTACTTTTTTAAAATTAATATTAAAAATATATATTACTAAATTTATATATATAAAAAAAATAAATAAAAAATTACTTTTTAAGCTTATTATAACTATTTTAAATATATAGTAATACTATTTAAATTAATTAATATACTTATTATATTTTAATATTATATTTACTAGGCCTTTTAAAGTTTTATAAATATAATTTATATAGTTTATTTAAATAATATTTTAGTTTTTTTAAAAATAAAAAATAAATATATTTAATATTTAAATTAAATTCTTAAAAAAATAAAAGTAACTAAATTATATATAAAACCTTTTAAATATACTTTTTATTAAAATTAAATTAAATTCTTAAGATTTATTTTAATTACTAAAAGTATTAAAATAAACCTAGTAAAAATTTAAATTATTACTAAGTAACTTAAATTTACTATTTATAAAAAAATATAAGTTTTTTTAAGGTTTTATAATTTTTATAGATAATTTATTTATAATTACTTAAAGATTATAATATTTTTTATAGTTTTTTTTAAAAAAAATTAAAATAAAAAAAAATTAAAAAATATAAAGTTAAATAATTAAAAAAAGTAAATATTTTAAGCTTTTATTATTAAGTTTAAAAAGGCTTTAATTTTAAAATATTTTAATTTTAAAAAATATATTTATATTAAAATAAATATATTAAATTATATTATAATTAGTATTTTTTTTTAACTAAATAATAAAAAAAAATATTACTTTATTATATTTTAATTTTAAAAGTTTAATAACTTTAAAAAATAATATAATACTTTTAATTAAAAAATAATAATTATTATAAAGTTATTTAAGTATTAATAATATTACTTTAAAAATACCTTAAAATAAGTAAAAGTTTTAAGTAATTACTAAAATTTTTAATTATTTATAAAAAATATTAAATTAAATAAAAAGTAAATATAATAATATTTATATTTAATAACTTATAATTTTATAATTAAATATAAAAAAAAATTAATAAATTTTATTAATACTTTTTTAAGATTTTTAAAAATTAAAAAAAAAAATATTATAAACTAAATTTAATTAAATTCTTTAAAAATAAAATAATAAAAATATAAATTATAATAAAAAATTAAAAACTAAAAAAAAAGTTAAGTAAAATATTTATAAAAAAAAAAGATTTTATTTTAAACTTTAAGTAAATTAAAAGTAAATAAAATATCTTTAAGTATTAAAAATAACCTAGCTTTATTATTAAATAATATAAATATTATAAGCTAAAAACTTAATTTAAATATATAGTATTAAAAAATATTAAAATTATTTATAGTAATTTTTAATAAAATAGTAATTTAATCTTTATATTTAAAAAGTTTATTAAAAAATAAAATATTAAAGTTATTAATTAAACTAATTTAGTTTATATAGTTAAAAAATAAGTTAATACTTAATTAAAAAAATAAAATATTTTAAGTAAACTATAAAAAAGTCTTTTAAAAGTAAAAAATTAAAAATAAACTTTTTTACTTTAAAAATTAACTTTATATATTACTAAATCTTAATTTAAAAAAAAAAAAAATACTAAGGTTATATTATAATAATCTTTTAATAAGCTATTTTAGTATTAAAAGAACTTAAAAGCTAATTTAAAAAGTATTATATTAAAAAGGCTTAAAAATTAATATAAAATAGTATATTTTTATATATAATATTTATTAAAAAGTAATATTTAAAAGATATTAATTTTATAAATAGCTTAAAAGCTTATTAATTTTATTATATTTTTTTAAAAAAGTCTTTATAAACTTTATAATAAGGCTATTATTAATACTTTTTAAAAGCTAGCTAGTTAATATAATCTTAATAATAATTAATAAATTTATAAAATTTATATAATTTTTACTTATTTTTATTAAAATTATTACTTTTAAACTTACTAAGCTTTTTTATAAAAAAATTAAATTATAATTTAAAGTACTTAAAGGTATTATTTTTAATAAAAAGTTTATTTTTATAAGTACTTTTTAATTAAAATTATATTATTACTTTAAGATTAAGTAAAAACTATTAATAGTATTTTATTTTTAAATTAATAAGTAAATAAAAAAAATAAACTAAATACTTAATTACTATTTATAATATTTTATTAAAAATAATTAAAATACTTAATTAAAATTTCTATAAATAGCTTAATTTATTTATAACTTAAAAGTTAATATAATAATAAAAGTTACTTTAAATAAAGCTTTAATAAGTTTTAATTTAAAATTTTATATTATTATTAAAAATATTAGCTTTAAAAAAAAAGTTTTAAAAATTTAATATAAAATAAAAAAACTATAAAAGCTAAAAAATAAGCTTATAATATATTAATAAAATACTATAAAAAAATAAGTAAAATACTTTAATATAAAGTATTAAGAAATAAAATTTAAGTAAAAATAATTAATTATATTTTTAATTAAAAACTTAAGGCTTAAAAAAAAAAAAAAAAAACTTATTTTAAAATTTATTAAACCTTTTTAAATTACTAAATATATTAAGCTATAAATATACTAATTAACTTTATTAAACTAATATATAAAAATATATAATATTTTTTATATTAGTTTTTATAAAGTATATTAAATAAAAAATTATAAAAAATATACTTTTTTATTAATATTAAATTTTAAAAAAAAAATAATTAATAAAAAGTTAAATAAATTAAAAAAAAAAAGAAATATATAAAAAACTATATTACTTTATAAAATAAAAAAAATAATTAATAAAAAAAAATTAAAAAATTATTAAAATAAAAAAAAAAAATATATTATAAATTATAAAAAAAAAAA
>JACWFA010000091.1:0-21465 GCA_017579625.1 Fusarium sororula
TTATAATATATAGTATTATATACTATACTAAAGAATATAATAACCTTAATATTAAGTCTTAAGGTTATATAACTACTACCTTAAACCTTATAATCTAACTAAATAAGTAGCCTTAATTTATAAGTATAAAAAAGATATTTTCTCTAGCCTTAGTAAACTATATATTCCCTTTATTATTACCTTATAAAGGTAATTAGTACTAAGGCTTTAATACTAAAGGCCTAATTTAAAATAAGCCTAAAACCCTAAGATTTATTAAAAGATATATTACTATATAATTAATATTAATATTAAGTAACCTAGCTATAACCCTCTAGCTATAGTACCTAATTATTATAAAACTAGGTCTTTAACTAATATTAATAATCTTTATCTTTATAATATCTTTAATTTATATACCTTTCTTTATTATTATTAAATTATAAGTAAAGACTTACTATATATTAATAAATTACTATTAATATAATAAGTTAAGCTTATAATCTTTAATTACTAAGTAAGGCTTTTTAATATATAATAAAATAGATCTATTTTTAGATATATTATAAGCTAAATATAGGCTTTATAAGACCTTTATAATTAGCTAGAATAGGGTTAAGACTTATTAATAAAGTAATAGATCTTTATAACTTAAATTATATTAAGTAGTAGTAATAGTATATACTAGGTATAGTTTATAGAGTTAAAATATATAGTTATAGTAATTAAATTAATAGTATAAATATTATATTATAGGAATTAAAGGTAATTATAATATAAAGGAGGGAAAGTAAGGGGAAAAAGAGGGAAAAAAAGGTAAATTATAAAATAAAGGTTTTAATATTAGGGAAAAAACTGTAAATATTAGTAAACTAAAGCTAGCTATATAGATTAATAATAGATTAAATTAGGCCTTAAGGTAATATAGTATAAAAAATATAAATTAAGGAATAATATAGATAATAAATATTTAGGTCTTTTTATTTATAATAATATAACTTTAAATATTAAATTAATATAATTTAGCTATTTAAATAAATAATTTTTTAAAAAAAAAAAGGCTTTTAAAAAAAATTAAAAAGCTTTTAAAAAATAGTTTTTAATTTTTATAAAAAATAAAAAAAATTATTAAATTTTTATTATAACTTAACTTAAGTATACTTACTAATAATTTAGCTAGTTTTTTTAAGACTTTTATAAATACTTTATATTTATTAAAAATTACTTTTTATATAAGCTAAAATAAATAACTTATATTTATTAATATTATATAAAATTACTATTAATAACTAAAAATATTATAATATTTTAAAAAAAAATTAAATTTTTTAAAATATAAAAAAAATTAATTTAATTAATATAATAATTATAAAATATATTTAATAAAAAAAATAAATATATTATAATTATAATTAATACTTTATTAATTAAAAAAAAACTATATTAATTATAAAAATAAATAAAGATATTTTCTTATTAATACTTTTAAAAAAGTAATTTAAATTAAACTTTTATTTAAACCTTAAAAAATAAAAATAAAAATAAAAATAAAAACCTAAGCTTAGTAAAATATTATAATTATTATAAAATTAAGTATTACTTTTAAAATTACTTTATATTAAAAAAAACTAATTAAATAAAAAAATTAAAAAATTAAATTTAATTAAAAATATATTATAGTATCTTAGTAATAAAGACTAAGTAAGTATAATAGTATTATATTAACTAAAGCTTAAAAAAGTAAGAATTTAATATAAGGGATTTTCCTAATAAAGTTAAGAAGGTCTTAGGGTTATATATTAAATATATAAAGCTAGTTAGCCTTATCCTTAAAAAGCTATTATAATTATCCCCTCTTTTTAATATAACTATTCTTAGTTAAGATAGTATTATTACTAACCTTAATATAATTTATCTAGGTTTTATTTTATTAAAGTAGTTTATAGTATTTATTTATCTTAGGGATATAGTATTAAGGTAAAAGTACTACCTTTCTTATTATAACTAAAATAGTTATTTATAACCTCTAAGTAATTTTATAGAGATTTTTTATAATTACTTTTAATTAAAAGACCCTTTAACTTATAGTAACCTTTTAATTCCTTAGGCTTTTATAAGCCTTTTAAGTAAGCCTTTATAATACTTATTTAATCTTTTTTTTCTTTTTTTTCTTTTTTTTCTTTTTTCTTTTTTTTTATTTTATATAACCTTTTTAGCTTATATTTCCCTTAGTTTTTACCTTTTATTTTTAGTTTTAATTAATTAACCTTTTTATTATTATTTTTATTTTAATTTTCTTTTTCTTTTTATTATTATATTTAATAATAAGTTTAATAAGCCTATAGTTAGTATTAAAGTCCTTAGTAAGCTTAAAGTCCTTTTTAAACCCTTTAGCTATATTTACTTTTTTTATATATATTTTTTTTATATTTATTACTTTTAAAAAGGTCTTAAAGCTATTTTCTTAAACCTTAAGAATTTAAGTAACTTATATTACTTTACCTATATTAATTATACTTATAGTAACCTAACTGCCTTTAAGTATAATAAATATATTATTAATAAAGGCTACTATTATTTATAAGTTTCCCTTTCTTTTTATAATACTATTACTTACTAATATTAGCTAGGCCTTTTAAGATCCTTAAAAGTAACTAGGAAAATATTATAGTTATATATAAGTTTATATCCTTAGTAATAATTACTATTATTACTAATAGTTAGCCTTAACTTTATAATAATACTTATAAAAAACTTACTTATACTTTTTACTAATTAATAATATTTTTTATAGCTTTATATATTACTTATAGTACTAACTTTCTTTTATTTAGTACTAAGGCCCTTTTTATAAGTTAGCTTATTTATTTTTTATATTATTACTAATATATTTTAATTTAAAAAGCCTTTTTTTTATATATTTAAACTATTATAGCTTATTACTATATTTATATTAAAATATACCCTTACCTTTATAATAATAAATCTCCTAAGATTTAAAAGTATTTTTATATTTTTTAAACCTTATTTTTAAAAATAATAAATACTAAGTATATAGCCTAGTAAGTTATTACCTTTACCTTTTATTTCTAGGTAATTAAAAGCTTAGATAATAACCTTACTAAAACCTTTAAGCTTTATATTAAGTTCTTTAAGTTTAGCTTTATATTAATTACTAACCTTTATAAAAGTATTATACTAACTATTCCTTTTATTTTAATATTTATAAATACTATAATTTAGTTTTAAGGTATTACTATAAGTACTAAAAATCCTTAGGGTTTTATTTTATAATTACTTTTTATATATTACTTACTTCTTAATTAACCTTTTTCTATTACTTAAAGGTCTTTTACTTAAGCTACTTAAAAAATACTACTTATAACTAAAGCTTAGTATATAATAATTTAATTTTATTTTAACTTACTATCTTTTTTCTTAACTATAAAAGCTAAAATAATAGACTTTTTAATAGTATTAATAACTATTTTACTTTTTATTATAAATTTAAACTTTATAATCCTTAGGAAATATAGGTATTTTTCTTTAGGTATATAGGGCTTTACTAAGTATACTTTTAATTACTTTTAAACCTATATTATAAAGGATTATAATAAATTAGCTTAAGTACTTAATTAGTATTATAGTAGCTTAGTTTTTTATAGTTATTATTATAATTAATCTTAGTAGTTTTTAAGTTAAAATAAGGAAAGATTTACTTATAGTTCTTATAATTACTTTTACTTATATTTAGCGTTTTTATAGCTAATATCTTTAGACTTAATTAATACTTTTTTTTTAGTTATTTTTATTTTTATAAAGCTATTTTAATTTATAATTTTAATCTTTTACCTTTTAACTTAGCTTAGGACTTAATTTATATTACTATAATTTATAGTATATTTTTTATATTTATAGTAATAACTTATTAGTTATATTTTACTAGCTATTTCTTTTATTTTATAAGGTAATATAGTTTTTTATAAATTTCCTTTTTTTTTTTAATTTATTTAACTTTTTATTAATTATTTTCTTTTTTAAGGTCTAGTATTAGTAAGGAATTATATTCCTTATAGTTCCTTACTTAATATACTTTAAAGAAATTAATATAAAAGATATTATATATTTTTATATATTAGTTTAGTAAGGCTAGTTAGTATACTTATAGCTTAATATACTTAGTAATCTAAAAGGGTTTAATAAATCTTAAAGTAAGTTTTTTTTTCTTTTCTTTAAGCCTTAAGTTCTTAGTTAAAAGTATAACTAATTATTCTTATTTAAATTTTATTTTTTAGTACTTTATATTAAAGTATTTTACCTATTTTTTTATAGTATTTTATTAGTATATTATAAGCTTATTTTTTAGCTTTTATAGTTTTTTTATTTTATATTAAACTTTTAAAACTTTTTCCTTAAAGCTAATATTCTTAGTAATAATATAAAATTCTAGGTTAAAACCTATTAAAGCTTTATTTAAAGTAACTTTTATTATTATATTAATTCCTAAGTTATAGGTAAATTAAGCTATTTATAGGAGTTTTAGCTAGGTATTTTAATTATTTTTAATAAAGTATTATAAATAATAACTAAGTATTTAGTTTATTTTTTCTATTTACCTATTAGTTTAAGGATAAAATACTATTAATAGTTTTTACTTTATCTTAAAGTAATAGTATAATTTTAATTAAAAAGTACTTATAAAAATAGATTTTTTATTAAAAATAATACCTTTAGGTACTTTAAACTATAATTTAATTTTCTTATAAAAAAGCTTAGTAAGTTTAAAAGTAATAATCTTAATAAAAATAGGTAGGAATTATATAAATTTTATAAACCTATTAACTATTACTAAGATTATATTAACTAGCTAGCCTTTAAAGAGTACTAGTAATAGCCTTATTATAAAGTCTATAAAGACTTCTTTAAAAGGATATAATAAAATTAATAGGCTTTTAAGCTATTTATAAGGTTAATATTTCTTAAATACTATTCCTTAGTAGGTACTATATATAAAAATATACTATTTTATATTAGTTTTTAGGCCTTTTTAATAAAGCTTTTTTTAAATTAGCTTTTAGGTTCTTTTAGTACTAAAATAGCCTATTAGGAAATTATTATAATATAGCCTTAATATTTCCTTTTTTAAATTAAGATTTAGTAATATATAAAGTTAGTCCTTAAAGTAAAAAAGTTTATTTTTAATTTTTTACTTTTAAAAGCCTTTTTTATAGTTTACTTAAAATATCTTATCCTTTTAGCTAGGTATTAACTTATCTCTTAACTATATAAGCTAGATTAGTTTAAGTAATAGCTTTAATACCTTATTTTTTAATAGACTTTTTTAATATAAAGATTAAGTTATTATTTTATTAAAAATTACTATAAATAATCCTAATATTTCTTAAGACTATATATTTAAATTAGGTTTCTAGCCTATAATATTTATATTACTTAGTAATAAGGCTAGATTATCTTTAATACTTAAAAATATCTTATTTACCTTTAACTTACCTAAGGTTTAAGATAGAATCTTTTTTTTTATAAGTATTTTACTTAATCTCTTTTTTAGCTTTTAATCTTTTATTATAGCTTATACTTTTACTATCTTATTCTTTAGGGATTTAATTAAATCTAGCTTATAGTATTTCTTTTTTTTAACTTTTAAAGATTTTAAAGGAATATTAATAGAATTTATTAATCCTTTTTTATACTTAATTATAAAGTTATAAATTATTAAATATAAGTATTATTATACTTACTTTTTATTTAATTTAGTATTTTTTATAAATAACTAAAGGTTTTAGTAGTTACTTAGGACTTTTATTTATTTTAAGGCACTTTTAAGGTAATATTACTAGTACTTAAATAACTTTATAATAGCTATTATTTTTTAATTAAAAGTATTATATTATTTTTTAAAGTTATTAAACTTTTAGAACTAAAATATAATAAAGTAATATCTTTTTTTATTATTTAGTTAAAAAAGGATACTAACTATAGTATAATTTAATATATTTATTTTAATATAAATATATTTCTTAAGATTAAAATATCTTAAAACTAAGGCCTTTTTAAACTTAGTAATAAGGGCCTAAAATACTTACTTTTTTTAGTTATTTAACTTTATATTTTTTAGTTTTTTTTTATTTTAGCTTTCTTTTAAAAGAGCTATAAGGGATACTATAATCTTTAAGTAACTATAAATAAACTATTTATAAAAGTTATAAAACTTTAAAAAGACTTATATTTTTCTATAGGTAATAGGTTTAGGCTACTTAGTAATAGTTTAAATCCTTACTAAGTTTATCTTAATACCCTTAGTAATTAAAATAAATTCTAAAAACTTAACTTAGTCTTAGTAAAAGGTATATTTAAAAGGTTTTATATATAATTTAGTTACTTTTATTTTTTTAAAGATTTAATTTAAGTATTAAGTATATTTTTCTTTTATTTTTAAAAAGATTAAAATATTATCTAAATAGACTATATAAATTATATTTATAAGACCTTAAAGGGCTTAGTAAATATAATATTAAAATATAGTAAGTATATTAGTTAATTTAAATAGTATTACTATATATTTAAAATAGCTATAATAAGTTTAAAAAGCGGTTTTTTACTTATTTTCTTTATATATATAAATTTAGTAATATATATCCTTAATATTAATTTTAAAAAAATACTTTACTTTTTAAATTTTATTTATAATTTTTAATATTAAGGGTAAAGGGTAGTAGTTCTTAATTATAATAGTATTTAACTCTTAGTAGTTTATATAAAGATATAGGCCTTTATCCTTTTTAAGAATAAAAAAAATAGGTAACCTAGCTAGGCTTTTAAAAAGGCAGATTTAGTTAGTTTTTAGGTTTTCTTAAATATATTTATAAAGTTCTTTAAGTTTTACTTAAAATAAGAGGTAAATTAAATTATAAGATAGTTCCTTTTTTTCCTTAAGGTTAATTATATAGTTAGTTTTTTTAAAGTTAGGTATTTTAATTACCTTATTATAGCTAAAGACCTTAATATAAGCCTTAAGTTTAAAAAGGATACCTTTAAGTTAATTTAGTTTTTAAGGTTTTTTATTAAAAAGTAAGTAAGGCTTATTAATAATAGTAATAATAAAAATCTTAGCTTAGTTATAAGTTTTTTTTAAAAATTACTAGGATTTTAAGAGTTTAAGTTCTTTATAGTAACCTTTAAATTACTATTTCCTTATCTTAAAGTTAGCTATAATTTAAAGGTCTTTTAAAATAATAATAAAAAGAAGTATTAGTTTTTTTTAGTCTTTTTTATTAATACTTATTAAACTTTAGGTAGTTTTATATATTTATTTCTAGTAGTTAGTTATAATTAAGAGTACTTCTTAATATTTTATTATTTTAAGTTAGCTATTATTAGCTCTTTAAAGGGAAATATTAGTATTTTTTAATTATTAAAATTCTTAGGATTTTATAAAGGTTTTACTAATAATATTTATTTCTATATTATAATTAATATAAGCCTAGGCTAGTATACTTTTATAACCTTAGACCTTAATTATAATAAAAATTCTTTTTTTAAACCTAATTTAAAGTAAGTTTAGGTTATATTTAGTATTTATTATAGGAATATTAATTAGAGATTAACTTATATTTTTAGTTAAGTTTAGTTTTTTAACTTTTTTACTTAGTTAGTTTTTTTTAATATAAGGCAGTTTTAAAAGTAATACTTAGTTTTATAATAGTTATAGTATTTTACTAAGCTTAGGTCTTTATCTTTATCTTTATTTCTATTTTTTAGGGTTTAAATAGGGGTTTAGTTTAGGTTACTTTTTTAGGGATATTAATAAGGAAATATTTTTATTTATTTTTATAATTAGTATAGTTTTTTCTTAACTAGTAAGGTATTTATTATAGTTATAATATATTTATTCTTTTTATTAAATATATTTTATAATTATTATATTAGCTAAATTAATTCTTTTTATATTTTAAAAAGTTTAACTTTTCCTTAAAATACTATAGTATTTTTAAGTATTAGTAGTAATTTTATATAGTATTAGTAAATATAAGCTACTTACTCTAACTTATATAAAAGGTAATTCTTAATAAATATAAAGTATTTATAGAAATTTTAAGGAAATTAGCTAGGTTATTAATAAGTATATTTAAGTTAAGCTATAATAAAAATCTAGTAATTCTTTTTATTTTTTATAAAAATTAGGAACTATTTTTTAAAAGCTTTTTAATTTCTTTTAAAAGCCTTTTTTTTTTTCTAGGATTATTTATTTAAATAGCTAGACTATATTAATTTAGTATTTAAAGTTATATTATTATAAGTAAAAAGAATCTTACTTTTATTAATATAGTATTATTTTTATACTTTTTTAAAGCTTTAGTTTATATTATTAAGCTATTTATTTCTTTTTTAAAAGGTAATTAAGTACTTAAAAGTAATAATATTCTTTACCTTAACCTTACTTTTTAAAAAGAAAAAAAATAAGCTAGCTTTAGCCTAATAGTAACTTAATAAAGTATTATTTAAGTTATAGTCTAAGTCTTTAGTACTAGGTATATTTTTTTAAAGATTTAGGTTATTTTTTCCTTAGTTATTAAGAGAGGTTTAGGATTAGTTTTTTTAAATAAGTTATTTTAGTTTTTTTTCTTACTACTAGAAAATAAGCTTTACTTTAAGTTACTTAATCCTTTTTTTTAAAGTAATAATATAAGTAATATTAATAGGGATTTAAGTTATTTTATATATTATAATTTAAAATAACTTTTTTTTAATTATCTAGGTAAAGTTAGTAGTAACTTTTTAAAGTTTTAATACTAATTTATTTAGTTTAGTACTAAAAGTAATAGTTTATTATAGGTTAACTATTATAACTAAGTAGCTTAAAGTAAAAGCTTTAAAATTATTATAGTATCTTAGTAATAAAAGCTAAGTAAATATAATAGTATTATATTAACTAAAGCTTAAGGAAGTAAGAATTTAATATAAGGGATTTTCTTAATAAAGTTAAGAAGGTCTTAGGGTTATATATTAAATATATAAGGCTAGTTAGCCTTATCCTTAAAAAGCTATTATAAAATATAAATTAATTTTTAATTAATACTTTTATAATAAATACTAAATATAACTTAAATTTACTTTAAATTAAATTTAAAAAAAAATCTTTATTATAATTAAAGTTTAAAGTTATAAAAGTATATTAATTTAAGCTTATATTAATTATAATATAAAAATAAATACTATTAATAAAACCTTTATAAAATCTTAAGAATTTTAATAATTAAAAAATATTAATATTTTCCTTTAAAAAGCTAATAATAATTAACTTAAGATAATAAAATATTAAAAAGTACTTTTAATTATAATTAATTATTAAAAATAAATATATAAAACTATTTAAAATTTAATAAATTTTAATAAAAAAAATTAAAAAAAACTAATATTTCTTTTTATTATTACTTTAAAAAACCTTTAAATTATAATTAACTTTAAAATAAAAAAATAGTAATTTAAAAATTACTATAAAAAACTTAAACTTTTAAAACTATAATAATTTTAAAAAAAAACTTATAATTAAACTAAGATTTTTACTATTATTATTATTAATAAGCTTTACTTATTTTTTAATAAAAAACCTTAAATACTAAATTAATTTAAAAATATCTTTTTTAAACTTAAAGCTTATATTAAAATCTTTAGCTATAATAAAGTAATTAAAATACTTAACTTTAAAAAGACTAACTATATAATTAATTTTAAAAAAAAAAAAAAACTATTTTATAATTTAATTTATTTTTTATTTTAAGTAAAACTTAAAAAACTTTATAAATATATTTAAAAAAACTTAAAAACTAATTAAATTTACTTTTTTAAAAGCCTAATTAAATTATTTATTTTTTTTATTTTTAAAAAAAAATAAAAGCTTATATTTTTATATAAATTACTAAAAATTAAATATTATTATAATTAAAAATTATTACTTTTTACTTTTAATATTAAAAATTATAAATAAAGTTTAAAAAATAGAATACTTTTTTAAAATTAATATTAAAAATATATATTATTAAATTTATATATATAAAAAAAATAAGTAAAAATATACTTTTTAAACTTATTATAACTATTTTAAATATATAGTAATACTATTTAAACTAGCTAATATACTTATTATATTTTAATATTATATTTACTAAGCCTTTTAAAGTTTTATAAAAATAATTTATATAGTTTATTTAAATAATATTTTAATTTTTTTAAAAATAAAATAAAAATATACTTAATATTTAAGTTAAATTTTTAAAAAAATAAAAATAATTAAATTATATATAAAACCTTTTAAATATACTTTTTATTAAAATTAAATTAAGTTTTTAAAATTTATTTTAATTACTAAAAGTATTAAAATAAACTTAATAAAAATTTAAATTATTATTAAATAACTTAAACTTATTACTTATAAAAAAATATAAGTTTTTTTAAGGTTTTATAACTTTTATAAATAGTTTATTTATAATTACTTAAAAATTATAATACTTTTTATAGCTTTTTTTAAAAAAAAACTATAATAAAAAAAAACTAAAAAGTATAAAGTTAAATAATTAAAAAAAGTAAGTATTTTAAGCTTTTATTATTAAGTTTAAAAAGGCTTTAATTTTTAAATATTTTAATTTTAAAAAATATATTTATATTAAAATAAATATATTAAACTATATAATAATTAATATTTATTTTTAATTAAATAATAAAAAAAAATATTTTTTTATTATATTTTAATTTTAAAAGTTTAATAATTTTAAAAAATAATATAATACTTTTAATTAAAAAATAATAATTATTATAAAGTTATTTAAATATTAATAATATTACTTTAAAAATACTTTAAAATAAATAAAAGTTTTAAGTAATTATTAAAACTTTTAATTATTTATAAAAAATATTAAATTAAATAAAAAGTAAATATAATAATATTTATATTTAATAATTTATAACTTTATAATTAAATATAAAAAGAAATTAATAAATTTTATTAATATTTTTTTAAAACTTTTAAAAATTAAAAAAAAAATACTATAAATTAAATTTAATTAAATTTTTAAAAAATAAAATAATAAAAGTATAAATTATAATAAAAAATTAAAAATTAAAAAAAAAATTAAATAAAATATTTATAAAAAAAAAAATTTATTTTAAATTTTAAGTAAATTTAAAGTAAATAAAATATTATTAAATATTAAAAATAACTTAATTTTATTATTAAGTAATATAAATATTATAAATTAAAAATTTAATTTAAATATATAATTTTAAAAAATATTAAAATTATTTATAGTAATTTTTAATAAAATAATAATTTAATTTTTATATTAAAAAAGTTTATTAAAAAATAAAATATTAAAGTTATTAATTAAATTAATTTAACTTATATAATTAAAAAATAAATTAATATTTAATTAAAAAAATAAAATATTTTAAATAAATTATAAAAAAAGTTTTTAAAAGTAAAAAATTTAAAATAACTTTTTTTTCTTTAAAAATTAACTTTATATATTATTAAATTTTAATTAAAAAAATAAAATCTTAAAATTATATTATAATAATTTCTTAATAAGCTATTTTAATATTAAATAAATTTAAAAATTAATTTAAAAAAAGCTTTTTTAAAAAAGCTTAAAAATTAATATAAAATAGTATATTTTTATATATAATATTTATTAAAAAGTAATATTTAAAAAATATTAATTTTATAAATAATTTAAAAGCTTATTAATTTTATTATATTTTTTTAAAGAAATTTTTATAAACTTTATAATAAAGCTATTATTAGTATTTTTTAAAGGCTAATTAATTAATATAATTTTAATAATAATTAATAAGTTTATAAAATTTATATAATTTTTATTTATTTTTATTAAACTTATTACTTTTAAATTTACTAAACTTTTTTATAAAAAAATTAAATTATAATTTAAAGTACTTAAAGGTATTATTTATAATAAAAACTTTATTTTTATAAGTACTTTTTAATTAAAATTATATTATTACTTTAAAATTAAATAAAAATTATTAATAATATTTTACTTTTAAATTAATAAGTAAATAAAAAAAATAAATTAAGTATTTAATTATTATTTATAATATTTTATTAAAAATAATTAAAATATTTAATTAAAACTTTTATAAATAACTTAATTTATTTATAATTTAAAAGTTAATATAATAATAAAAATAATATTAAATAAAGCTTTAATAAGTTTTAATTTAAAATTTTATATTATTATTAAAAATATTAACTTAAAAAAAAGTTTTAAAAATTTAATATAAAATAAAAAAACTATAAAAGCTAATAAATAAGCTTATAATATATTAATTAAATAGTATAAAAAAATATATAAAATACTTTAATATAAAGTATTAAAAAATAAAATTTAAATAAAAATAATTAATTATATTTTTAATTAAAAACTTAAAGCTTAAAAAAAAAAAAAAAAAACTTATTTTAAAATTTATTAAATCCTTTTAAATTACTAAGTATATTAAGCTATAAGTATACTAACTAGCCTTATTAAATTAATATATAAAAATATATAATATTTTTTATATTAATTTTTTTAAAGTATATTAAGTAAAAAACTATAAAAAGTATAATTTTTTATTAATACTAAACCTTAAAAAAAAAAATTAATAAAAAGTTAAATAAATTAAAAAAAAAAGAAAATTTATAAAAAACTATATTACTTTATAAAATAAAAAAAATAGCTAGTAAAATATAAGTAATAAATTATTACTATAAATATAAAAAATATATTATAAATTATAGTAATATAAATTAAGTTTTAAATTAAATTAAAAAGTAAAAAATTAAAGTTATAAATTAAAGTAATTTTATAGAAATAAAAATAATTAAAAAAAAGTATTAATTAAGTTTAAAGATATTAACTATAAAAATACTAAATATAAGTAAAAATAACTATAAAAACTATAAGTAAATTTTCTTTTATTTTAACTTAAAAACTACTAAAATTAATTATAATAATAACTATAAAAAAACTAAGTTATTATAATATTAATTAAATACTTAAGCTAATTTATTATAATTTTTTATAATATAAGTTTAAAAGTAATTAAAAGTATACTTAATAAAGCCTTATATATTTAAGAAAAAATACTTATATTTTTTAAAAGTTATACAGTTTAAACTTATAATAAAAAGTAAAATAGTTATTAATATTATTAAAAAATCTATTACTTTAGCCTTTATAATTAAAAAAAAAAAATAATAAATTAAAATAAAATAAAATAATTATATATTAAGCTTTAATTATAAATAATATTTATAAATAGCTTAAATAAAAAACTTTTAAATAATAAAAAAAAGTTAATTAAAAAGTAAAAAGTAAATTAAAAGTAATTATAAAATAAAAATTTAAAGGTTTTTAATACTTATAATAATACCTTAAGGCTAAATTATAATATTTATAGATATTAAGATAAAATAAATAGTTAATATAATACCTTTATAAAAGTTAGTAATTAATATAAAGCTAAATTTAAAAAACTTAATATAAAGCTTAAAGGTTTTAATAAAATTATTATTTAAGCTTTTAATTATTTAAAAGTAAAAAGTAAAAGTAATAATTTATTAAGTTATATATTTAATATTTATTATTTTTAAAAATAAAATTTAAAAAATATAAAAATACTTTTAAATCTTAAAAAACTTATTATTATAAAAACTAGTATATATATTAATATAAATATAATAATAAATTATAAAAATTTAAATATATAAAAAAAAAACCTTTTATATTAAAATATATTAATATTAATATAAAAAATAAATAAATTAATATATAAAAATAGCTTTAATATTAAATAAAAAAAAAGTAGTATTATAAGTAATATATAAGGCTATAAAAAATACTATTAATTAATAAAAAATATAAGTAAGTTTTTTATAAATATTACTATAAAATTAAAGCTAATTATTAATAATAATAATAATTATTATTAAGAATATAAACTTATATATAATTATAATATTTTTTTAATTACTTTTAAGGATTTTAAAAAGCTTAGTTAATATTAATAAGTAATAATATTATAAAAAAAAAGAAAACCTATAAGTAATAATAACTTTTATTAATAATATATTTATTATACTTAAAAGTAATTAAGTTATTATAAATATAATTAATATTAATAAAGTAATATAAGTTACTTAATTTTTTAAGGTTTAAAAAAATAGCTTTAAGACCTTTTTAAAAGTAATAAATATAAAAAATATATATATAGGAAAAATAAATATAATTAAAAGGTTTAAAAAGGACTTTAAGCTTATTAAGGACTTTAATACTAGCTATAAGCTTATTAAACTTATTATTAAATATAATAATAAAAAAAAAAAAATTAAAAAAAAAATAATAATAAAAAGGTTAATAAATTAAAACTAAAAATAAAAAAAAAAAAATAAGAAAAGTATAAGCTAAAAAGATAATATAAAATAAAAAGAAAAAAAAAAAAAAAAAAAAAAAAAAAAAAAAAAAAAAAAAAAAAAATAAAAAAAAAAAAAAAAAAAAAAAAAAAAAAAAAAAAAAAAAAAAAAAAAAAAAGATAAAAAAAAAAAAAAAAAAAAAAAAAAAAAAAAGAAAAAAAAAAAAAAATTAAATAAATACTATAAAGGCTTACTTAAAAAGCTTATAAAAGCCTAAAGAATTAAAAAATTATTATAAGTTAAAAAGTCTTTTAATTAAAGGTAATTATAAAAAATCTTTATAAGATTATTTAAAGGTTATAAATAACTATTTTAGTTATAATAAAAAAGGTAATATTTTTACCTTAATATTATATTTTTAAAATAAATAAGTATTATAAATTACTTTAATAAAATAAAACCTAAATGAATTATATTAAAATTAGTAGTAATATTATTTTAGCTAAAAATAACTAAATTAAAAAAAATAATAATTATAATAATTACTTAAAGATAAGGCTAACTAGCCTTATATATTTAATATATAACCCTAAGACTCTTTTAACTTTATTAAGAAAATCTTTTATATTAAATTTTTACTTTTTTAAGCTTTAGTTAATATAATACTATTATACTTATCTAGCTTTTATTACTAAAATACTATAATAAAAAAGTTATTAAATTTTTATTATAATTTAATTTAAATATATTTATTAATAATTTAATTAACTTTTTTAAAACTTTTATAAATACTTTATATTTATTAAAAATTACTTTTATATAAATTAAAGCTAATAACTTATATTTATTAAGATTATTTAAAATTATTATTAATATATAAAAATATTATAATATTTTAAAAAGAAATTAAATTTTTTAAAATATAAAAAAAATTAATTTAATTAATATAATAATTATAAAATATATTTAATAAAAATAATAATTATATTATAATTATATTTAATACTTTATTAATTAAAAAAAAACTATATTAACTTTAAAAATAAATTAAATATTTTTTTATTAATATTTATAAAAAAATAATTTAAATTAAACTTTTATTTAAACTTTAAAAAATAAAAATAAAAATAAAAATAAAAATTTAAATATAATAAAATATTATAATTATTATAAAATTAAATATTATTTTTAAAATTATTTTATATTAAAAAAAACTAATTAAATAAAAAAATTAAAAAATTAAGTTTAATTAAAAATATAAATTAATTTTTAATTAATATTTTTATAATAAATATTAAGTATAATTTAAATATACTTTAAATTAAATTTAAAAAGGAATTTTTAATTATAATTAAAATTTAAAGTTATAAATATATATTAATTTAAGTTTATATTAATTATAATATAAAAATAAATATTATTAATAAAACCTTTATAAAATTTAAAAAGTTTTAATAATTAAAAAATATTAATATTTATTTTTTAAAAAATTAATAATAATTAACTTAAAATAATAAAATATTAAAAAATACTTTTAATTATAATTAATTATTAAAAATAAATATATAAAATTACTTAAAGTTTAATAAATATTAATAAAAAAAATAAAAAAAAATTAATATTTTTTTTTATTATTACTTTAAAAAACCTTTAAATTATAAATAACTTTAAAATAAAAAAATAATAATTTAAAAGTTATTATAAAAAATTTAAATTTTTAAAATCTTAATAATTTTTAAAAAAGAATTATAATTAAGCTAAGATCTTTATTATTATTATTATTAATAAGCTTTATTTACTTTTTAATAAAAAACTTTAAAAATTAAATTAATTTAAAAATATATTTTTTAAACTTAAAGCTTATATTAAGGTTTTTAATTATAATAAAGTAATTAAAATACTTAAGTTTAAAAAAACTAATTATATAATTTACTTTAAAAAAGAAATTTACTTTATAATTTAATTATTATAGTATTTTAGTAATAAAAGCTAGGTAAGTATAATAGTATTATATTAATTAAAGCTTAAGAAAATTAAAATTTAATATAAAGGATTTTCTTAATAAAGTTAAAAAAGTCTTAAAATTATATATTAAATATATTAAGCTAATTAGCTTTATTTTTAAGTAATTATTATAATTTTTTTTTTTTAATTTAGCTATTTTTAGCTAAAATAGTTTTATTACTAATTTTAATATAATTTATTTAAGCTTTATTTTATTAAAGTAATTTATAGTAATTATTTATTTTAAAGCTATAATATTAAAGTAAAAGTATTACTTTTTTTATTATAATTAAAATAATTACTTATAATTTTTAAGTAATTTTATAAAACTTTTTTATAATTACTTTTAATTAAAAAGTCTTTTAACTTATAATAACTTTTTAGTTTTTTTAGCTTTTATAAGCCTTTTAAGTAAACCTTTATAGTATTTATTTAATTTCTTTTTTTATACTATTTTTAATTTATACTTTTTTTAATTTTTAATTTTTATTTTTAATTTTAATTAATTAACTTTTTTATTATTATTTTTTTTTTAAATTTTCTTTTTATTATTATATTTAATAATAAGTTTAATAACCTTATAATTAATATTAAAGTTTTAAATAAACTTATAGTTTATTTTAAATTTATTAATTATATTTTTACTTTTTAAATATATTTTCTTTATATTTATTACTTTTAAAAAGACTTTAAAGCTATTTTTTTAAACTTTAAAAACTTAAGTAATTTATATTATTTTACTAATATTATTTATATTTATAGTAATTTAACTAGCTTTAAGTATAATAAATATATTACTAATAAAAGCTATTATAATTTATAGGTTTATTTTTTTTTATAATATTATTACTTATTAATATTAACTAAAGTTTATAAAATCTTTAAAAGTAATTAAAAAAATATTATATTTATATATAACTTTATATATTTAATAATAATTACTATTAATATTAATAATTAGTTTTAAATTTATTATAATATTTATAAAAAACTTATTTATACTTTTTATTAATTAAAAGTATTTCTTATAATTTTATATATTACTTATAGTATTACTTTTTTTTTATTTAATATTAAAACTATTTTAATATATTAATTTATTTATTTTTTATATTAATACTAATATATTTTAATATAAAAAGCTTTATTTTTATATATTTAAATTATTATAATTTATTATTATATTTATATTAATATATATTTTTATTTTTATAATAATAAACTTTTTATAATTTAAAAATATTTTTATATTTTTTAAATTTTATTTTTAAAGTTAATAAATATTAAATATATAGCTTAATAAGTTATTACTTTTAGTTTTTATTTTTAAGTAATTAAAAGCTTAAATTATAATTTTATTATAACTTTTAGGCTTTTTATTAAGCTTTTAAAGTTTAGTTTTACTTAACTTTTAATTTTTATATAAATTTTATTTAATTATTTATTATATTTTAATACTTATTAATATTATAATTTAGTTTTAAAGTATTATTATAAATATTAAAAACCTTTAAAGTTTTATTTTATAATTACTTTTTAAATATTATTTACTTTTTAATTAACTTTTTTTTATTACTTAAAAGTTTTTAATTTAACTTACTTAAAAAATATTATTTATAGCTATAACTTAATACTTAATAATTTAATTTTATTTTAATTTTTTTTTTTTTTTTAATTATAAAAGCTAAAATAATAAACTTTTTAATAATATTAATAACTATTTTACTTTTTATTATAAATTTAAACTTTATAATTTTTAAAAAATATAAATATTTATTTTTAAATATATAAGGCTTTATTAAGTATATATTTAATTACTTTTAAACTTAAATTATAAAGAATTATAATAAATTAGCTTAAATACTTAATTAATATTATAATATTTTAATTTTTTATAATTATTATTAATTTTAATAGTTTTTAAGTTAAATAAAAAAAGATTTATTTATAGTTTTTATAGTTACTTTTATTTATATTTAGTATTTTTATAATTAATATTTTTAAATTTAATTAATACTTTTTTTTAATTATTTTAATTTTTATAAAATTACTTTAATTTATAATTTTAATTTTTTACCTTTTAACTTAGCTTAAAACTTTACTTATATTATTATAATTTATAGTATATTTTTTATATTTATAATAATAATTTATTAATTATATTTTATTAGCTTTTTCTTTTATTTTATAAAATAATATTATTTTTTATAAATTCTTTTTTTTTTTAATTTATTTAACTTTTTATTAATTATTTTCTTTTTTAAAGTTTAATATTAATAAAAAATAATATTATTTATAGTTTCTTACTTAATATACTTTAAAAAGATTAATATAAAAAATATTATATATTTTTATATAATAATTAAATAAAATTTAATAATATACTTATAGCTTAATATATTTAGTAATTTAAAATAGTTTAATAAATCTTAAAATAAGTTTTTTATTTTTAAGGTTTAAGCTTTTAATTAAAAATATAATTAATTATTTTTATTTAAATTTTATTTTTTAATACTTTATATTAAAGTATTTTATTTATTTTTTTATAGTATTTTATTAGTATATTATAAGCTTATTTTTTAGCTTTTATAGTTTTTTTATTTTATATTAAACTTTAAAAACTTTTTTTTAAAGCTAATATTTTTAGTAATAATATAAAATTTTAAATTAAAACTTATTAAAGCTTTATTTAATATAACTTTTATTATTATATTAACTTTTAATAATAAATATACTAGTTATATATCTTAGTCCTTTAAATAAAATAAAAAAAAGGACTTAATATAGCTACTAAAAGGCAGTATTTATACTACTTAATTAAGGCAGTAATTATATTACTAAGGTAAATAAACCTTTATTAATATTAAGTTTTAAAATACTAGCTTACTCTAGGGGCCTTACTATTTAAGCCTTTATATAAAAGTAAAAAGCTTAATAGCCTTATAAGGCTAATAAAAAGGAAAAAAAAAAAAAAATATTAACTTTTAAATTATAAATAAACTAAGCTATTTATAATAATTTTAATTAAATATTTTAATTATTTTTAATAAAATATTATAAATAGTAATTAAATATTTAATTTATTTTTTATATTTACTTTTTAATTTTAAAGTAAAATATTATTTATAATTTTTATTTAATTTTAAAATAATAATATAATTTTAACTAAAAAGTATTTATAAAAATAAACTTTTTATTTAAAATAATACCTTTAAGTACTTTAAATTATAATTTAATATTTTTATAAAAAAGCTTAGTAAATTTAAAAGTAATAATTTTAATAAAAATAAGTAAAAGTTATATAAATTTTATAAACTTATTAACTATTTTTAAAATTATATTAATTAATTAGCTTTTAAAAAGTATTTATAATAATTTTATTATAAAGTTTTAAAAGCTTTTTTAAAAAAATATAATAAAATTAATAAGCTTTTAAGCTATTTATAAAGTTAATATTTTTTAAATATTACTTTTTAATAAATATTATATATAAAAATATATTATTTTATATTAATTTTTAAGCTTTTTTAATAAAGCTTTTTTTAAATTAGTTTTTAAATTTTTTTAATATTAAAATAGCTTATTAAAGAATTATTATAATATAACTTTAATATTTTTTTTTTAAATTAAGGTTTAATAATATTAAAAAGTTAAATATCTTTATAGCTAATATACAAGGTATAGCCAATAGGGTCTTATAATATAAAAATAATATAATATAATACTTATTTTTTAGTATATTATAATATATAGTATTATATACTATACTAAAGAATATAATAACTTTAATATTAAGTCTTAAGGTTATATAGCTACTGCCTTAAATCTTATAATTTAACTAAATAAGTAGCCTTAATTTATAAGTATAAAAAAGATATTTTTCTTAGCCTTAGTAAACTATATATCCCTTTTATTATTACCCTATAAAGGTAATTAGTACTAAGGCTTTAATACTAAAGGCCTAATTTAAAATAAGCCTAGAATCCTAAGATCTATTAAAAGATATACTACTATATAATTAATATTAATATTAGGTAATCTAGCTATAACCTTTTAGCTATAGTACTTAATTATTATAAAACTAGGTTTCTAATTAATATTAATAATTTCTATTTTTATAATATCCTTAATTTATATACCTTCCTTTAGTATTATTAAATTATAAGTAAAGACTTACTATATATTAATAGATTACTACTAATATAGTAAGTTAAGCTTATAATCTTTAATTACTAAGTAAGGCTTCTTAATATATAATAAAATAGATCTATCCTTAAATATATTATAAGCTAGATATAGGCCTTATAAAACCTTTATAATTAGCTAGAATAGGGTTAAGACTTATTAATAAAGTAATAGGTCTTTATAACTTAAATTATATTAAGTAGTAATAATAGTATATACTAGGTATAGTTTATAAAGTTAAAATATATAGTTATAGTAGTTAAATTAATAATATAAATATTATATTATAAGAATTAAGGGTAATTATAGTATAAAAGAGGGAAAGTAAGGGAAAAAAGAAAGGAAAAAAGGCAAATTAGGAAATAAAGGTTTTAATATTAAGGGAAAAACTGTAAATATTAGTAAACTAAAGCTAGCTATATAGGTTAGTAATAAATTAAATTAGGCCTTAAGGCAATATAGTATAAAGAATATAAGTTAAGGAATAATATAAATAATAAATACTTAGAGGTTTAATAATATATAAAGTTAATTTTTAAAGTAAAAAAAATTATTTTTATTTTTTTACTTTTAAAAGCTTTTTTTTTATAACTTATTTAACCTAAATATTTATTATTTATATTATTTTTTAACTTATATTCTTTATATTATATTACCTTAAGGCCTAATTTAATTTATTACTAACCTATATAGCTAGCTTTAGTTTACTAATAATTAATTTTCCCTTAATACTAAAACCTTTATTTTTTAATTTACCTTTTTACCTTTTTTTTTTTTTTTTTTTCTTTTTTTTTTTTTATTTTTACTTTTTTTTTTTTTTAATTAATTTTTTTTTTTTTTTTTTTATTATTTTTTTTATATTTTTTTATTTT
>JACWFA010000092.1:0-19839 GCA_017579625.1 Fusarium sororula
TATTATTATTAAAAATATTAACTTTAAAAAAAAAGTTTTAAAAGTTTAATATAAAATAAAAAAACTATAAAAGATAAAAAATAAGATTATAATATATTAATAAAATAATATAAAAAAATAAATAAAATACTTTAATATAAAATATTAAAAAATAAAATTTAAATAAAAATAATTAATTATATTTTTAATTAAAAACTTAAAGCTTAAAAAAAAAAAAAAAAAAACTAATTTTAAGATTTATTAAACTTTTTTAAATTATTAAGTATATTAAGCTATAAGTATATTAACTAGCTTTATTAAATTAATATATAAAAATATATAATATTTTTTATATTAATTTTTTTAAAGTATATTAAGTAAAAGACTATAAAAAGTATAATTCTTTATTAATACTAAACCTTAAAAAAGAAAATAATTAATAAAAAGTTAAATAAATTAAAAAAAAAAAAAAAAAAAAAAAAATAAATAAAAAAAAAAATATTTTTTTAATAATAATTTTAAAAAAAAAAAATAATATAAAATAAAAATAATAAAATAATATATTTTTTTTTTTTATTTTTTTAAAAAAAAAAAAAAAAAAAAAAATAAAAAAAATAATTTTTTATTAAAAAAAAAACATAAAAAAAAAAAAAAATAAAAAAAAAATAAAAAAAATAAAAAAAAAAAAAAAAAAAAAAAACTATTAAAAAGTTAAATATCTTTATAGCTAATACGCAAGGTATAGCTAATAGGGTCTTATAATAAGAATAATATAATATAATACTTATTTTTTAATATATTATAATATATAGTATTATATATTATGCTAAAGAATATAATAACCTTAATATTAAGTCTTAAGGTTATATAGCTACTGCTTTAAACCTTATAATTTAACTAAATAAGTAGCCTTAATCTATAAGTATAAAAAAGATATTTTCCCTAGCCTTAGTAAGCTATATACCCTTTTTATTATTACCTTAAAAAGGTAATTAGTACTAAAGCTTTAATACTAAAGGCCTGATTTTAAATAAGCTAAAAACCCTTAAAACTATTATAAAATACCTTACTATATAATTAATATTAATAATAGCTAACTTAGCTATAATTCCCTAGGTATAATAACTACTTATTATATAAATAATCCTTTAACTAATATTAATAGTCTTTATCTTAATAATATTTTAAATTTATATACTTTTCTTTATAATTAGAAAATTATAAGTAAAAACCTTTTATATATTAATAAATTACTACTAAAATAGTAAGTTAACCTAGTAATTTTTAATTATAAAGTAAAGCTTCTTAATATATAAAATAAATCTATCTTTAGATATATTATAAGCTAAATATAGGCCTTAAAAGACCTTATTAATTAGCTAGAATAGGGTTAAGACTTATTAATAAAGTAATAGGTCTTTATAACCTAAATTATATTAAGTAGTAGTAATAGTATATACTAGGTATAGTTTATAGAGTTAAAATATATAGTTATAGTAATTAAATTAATAGTATAAATATTATATTATAGAAATTAAAGGTAATTATAGTATAAAAGAGAGAAAGTAAGGGAAAAAAGAGAGGAAAAAAGGTAAATTAGAAAAATAAAGGTTTTAGCATTAAGGGAAAAACTATAAATATTAGTAAACTAAAGCTAGCTATATAGGTTAGTAATAAATTAGATTAGGCCTTAAGGTAATATAGTATAAAGAATATAGGTTAAGGAATAATATAAATAATAAATACTTAGGAAAAAACTATATTACTTTATAAAATAAAAAAAATAATTAGTAAAATATAATTAATAAATTATTACTATAAATATAAAAAATATACTATAAATTATAATAATATAAATTAAGTTTTAAGTTAAGTTAAAAGGTAAAAAATTAAAGTTATAAATTAAAGTAACTTTATAAAAATAAAAATAATTAAAAAAAAGTATTAATTAAATCTAAAGATATTAATTATAAAAATACTAAATATAAATAAAACTAACTATAAAAACTATAAGTAAATTTTTTTTTATTTTAATTTAAAAATTACTAAAATTAATAATAATAATAACTATAAAAGCCTAAGTTATTATAATATTAATTAAATATTTAAGTTAATTTATTATAATTCTTTATAATATAAGTTTAAAAATAACTAAAAGTATACTTAATAAAGCTTTATATACTTAAAAAAAAATATTTATATTTTTTAAAGGTTATAAAATTTAAATTTATAATAAAAAATAAAATAGTTATTAATATTATTAAAAAGTTTATTATTTTAGCTTTTATAGTTAAAAAGAAAATAATAAATTAAAGTTAAATTAAATTATTATATATTAAACTTTAATTATAAATAATAATTTTTAAATAACTTAAATAAAAAACCTTTAAGTAATAAAAAAAGTTTAATTAAAAATAAAAAGTAAGTAAAAAGTAATTATAAAACTAAACTTTAAAGGTTTTTAATATTTATAATAATACTTTAAAGCTAAATTATAGTATTTATAAGTATTAAAATAAAATAAATAGTTAATATAATACCTTTATAAAAATTAGTAATTAATATAAAATTAAATTTAAAAAGCTTAATATAAAGCTTAAAGATTTTAATAAAATTATTATTTAAATTTTTAATTACTTAAAAGTAAAAGGTAAAAGTAATAACTTATTAAGCTATATATTTAGTATTTATTATCTTTAAAAATAAAGTTTAAAAATATAAAAATACTTTTAAGTTTTAAAAAACTTATTATTATAAAAATAAAAGTATATATTAATATAAATATAATAATAAATTATAATAATTTAAATATATAAAAAAAAGGCTTTTTATATTAAAATATATTAATATTAATATAAAAAATAAATAAGCTAATTTATAAAAATAGTTTTAATATTAAATAAAAAAAAAGTAATATTATAAGTAATATATAGGGCTATAAAAATATTATTAATTAATAAAAAATATAAGTAAATTCCTTATAAATATTATTATAAAATTAAAGTTAATTATTAATAATAATAGTAATTATTATTAAAAATATAAACTTATATATAGCTATAATATTTTTTTAGTTATTTTTAAGGATTTTAAAAAGCTTAGTTAATATTAATAAATAATAGTATTATAAAAAAAAGAAAAAACCTATAAATAATAATAGCTTTTATTAGTAATATATTTATTATATTTAAAAGTAGCTAGGTTACTATAAATATAACTAATATTAGTAAAGTAATATAAGTTATTTAATTTCTTAAGGTTTAAAAAAATAGCCTTAAAACCTTTTTAAAAGTAATAAATATAAAAAAAATATATATAAAAAAAATAAATATAATTAAAAAGTTTAAAAAAAGCTTTAGGCTTACTTAAAACTTTAATATTAGCTATAAGCTTATAAAACTTATTATTAAATATAATAATAAAAAAAAAAGGAAATTAAAATAAAAATAATAATAAAAAGGTTAATTAATTAAAACTAAAAATAAAAAAAAAAAACTAAAAAAAATATAAGTTAAAAAGGTTATATAAAAAAATAAAAAATAAAAAAAAAGATAAAATAAATACTATAAAGGGTTACTTAAAAAGCTTATAAAAGCCTAAAAAATTAAAAAGTTACTATATATTAAAAGGGTTTTTAATTAAAAGTAATTATAAAATTATTTTATAAAATTACTTAAAGGTTATAAATTACTATTTTAATTATAATAAAAAAAGTAATACTTTTACTTTAATATTATATTTTTAAAATAAATAAATATTATAAATTACTTTAATAAAATAAAACCTAAATAAATTATATTAAGGTAAGTAATAATACTATTTTAACTAAAAATAGCTAAATTAAAAAAGAAAAATAATTATAATAGCTACTTAAAGATAAGGCTAATTAGCCTTATATATCTAATATATAACCCTAAGACTTTTTTAACTTTATTAAAAAAATCCCTTATATTAAATTTTTATTTCCTTAAGCTTTAGTTAATATAATACTATTATACCTACCTAGCCTTTATTACTAAAATACTATAATATTATAAAAGTTTTAAAAAAACTAACTAAGTTATTAATAAGTATATTTAAGTTAGGCTATAATAAGGATTTAGTAATTATTTTTATTTTTTATAAAAATTAAAAACTATTTCTTAAAAGCTTTTTAATTTTTTTTAAAGGTATTTTTTTTTTAAGTTATTTATTTAAATAGCTAAATTATATTAATTTAGTATTTAAAGCTATATTATTAAAAATAAAAAGAATTTTACTTTTATTAATATAATATTATTTTTATATTTTCTTAAAGCTTTAATTTATATTATTAAGTTTTTTTTTTTTTTTTAAAAAGTAATTAAATATTTAAAAGTAATAATATTTTTTTCTTTAACTTTACTTTTTAAAAAAAAAAAAAAAAATTAATTTTAATTTAATAATAACTTAATAAAGTATTATTTAAGTTATATTTTAAGCCTTTAATATTTAAAATATTTTTTTAAAAATTTAAATTTTTTTTTTTAATTATTAAAAAAGGTTTAAAATTAGTTTTTTTAAATAAATTTTTATTTTATTTTTATTATTATTAAAAAATAAGTTTTATTTTAAGTTATTTAATCCTTTTTTTAAAAGTAATAATATAAGTAATATTAATAAAAATTTAAGTTATTTTATATATTATAATTTAAAATAATTTTCTTTTAGTTATTTAAGTAAAGTTAATAATAACTTTTTAAGGTTTTAATATTAATTTATTTAATTTAATATTAAAAGTAATAGTTTATTATAAATTAATTATTAAAATTAAATAACTTAAAGTAAAAGCTTTAAAATTATTATAATATTTTAATAATAAAGGCTAAGTAAATATAATAATATTATAATAACTAAAGCTTAAGGAGGTTAGAATTTAATATAAGGGATTTTTTTAATAAAATTAAAAAGGTCTTAGGGTTATATATTAAATATATTAAGCTAGTTAGCCTTATCTTTAAGTAGTTATTATAGGTAGTAAGTTTAAAAAAGTCTTTAAGTTTACTTAAAATTTAAATACTAATTATAAGCTTATTAAACTTATTATTAAATATAATAATAAAAAAAAATTAAAATTAAAATTAAAATTAAAAAGTAAAGATTAATAAAAAAATAAGCTAAAAAGGTTATATAAAAAAAAATTAAAAAAAAAATAAATAAATATATATTATAAAGGTTTACTTAAAAGGCTTATAAAAGCCTAAAAAATTTAAAAATTACTATAAGTTAAAAGGTTTTTTAATTAAAAGTAATTATAAGAAGTTTTTATAAAATTACTTAAAAGTTATAAGTAATTATTTTAATTATAATTAAAAAAGTAATACTTTTACTTTAATACTATAACTTTAAAATAAATAGCTATTATAAACTATTTTAGTAAAATAAAACTTAAATAAATTATATTAAAGTTAATAATAATTTTATTTTAATTAAAAATAGCTAAATTAAAAGAAAAGATATTTATAATAGCTACTTAAAGATAAAGCTTATTAGCTTAATATATTTAATATATAACCTTAAGACCTTTTTAATTTTATTAAAAAAATCCTTTTTATTAAATTTTTATTTCTTTAAGCTTTAGTTAATATAATACTATTATACTTACCTAGCTTTTATTATTAAGATATTATAATAAATATTTAACTTTTTAATAATATTTTAAATTATTTAAGTAATATTTAATAAATAAATAATAAAATTACTATTTATAGGTTTTTTTTAAAAATATTTATATTTTTTTATTTATTAATTAATTAATTAGTAAATATAAAAAACTAAAAATAGTTAAATAGTATAATAAAAAAAATATTAAAACTTAATCTTTTTTTTTATTAGCCTTATAAGGCTATTAAGCTTTTAGCTTTTATATAAAGGCTTAAATAGTAAGGCCTTTATAGTAAGCTAATATCTTAAAACTTAATATTAGTAAAGGTTTATTTACCTTAGTAGTGTAATTACTGCCTTAATTAAGTAATATAAATACTGCCCCTTAGTAGCTATATTAAGTCCTTTTTTTTATTTTATATAAATAACTAAGATAATACTATAGCTAGTATATTTATTATACTTAAGTATATTCCCTAACCTAAATTTCCCTTTATTAATTATAGTTACTAATATTAATTATAGCTATTAGTAAAATACCTATATAAAGAAGCTTATAGCTATATAATTAAGCCTATTATATAACTAGCTATAACCTTAACCTAGCTACTAGAATAGCTATAGTAGTAGCTAAGAAAAAAGAATATAAAAAAATATATATAATAGTAATTACTATTAAGAAAAGCTTCTTATTAAGGTACTAATTTAACCTTATTAAGATAGTAATCTTTAATTATACCTTAATTAAGTTAATTTATTATATAGGCCTTTTTAGCTAGATTAATCTAAATTAGGTTAATAATAAGCTATTAAGCCTTTTAAACTTAAAAAAGGCCCTAAGGGAAGGTTATTTCTTTTAATTAAACTAGGTAGCCTTCCTTATTGCCTTAAAGGGCCTAAACTTAAATATATATAAAAAGTAGCTTTATAATATAGCTAAAAGGGTATATACTATAAATAGGGTCCTAATATTAATATAGTAAAGAAAATAGGTTAACTTTTATATAAGTTAGTTAGTAAAAGTTAAATTAACCTAAAGTTAATAATAACTAGCTTTATTAATTAAATATATATACTAAAGTACGTAACTAACTAACTTTATATCTAAGAATAGATAAAGTAATATTAGTAAAAAAGTAATAACTTAAACTAAGGATTAAGACTTATATTTAAAATATATATTATATTTATAATAAATATTAAATTTAATTAATTTCCTTTAAGTTACTTTAAAAATTAATATAAGTAAAAGTTTAATAAAATTAAAAATAGTTTTAAATATAATACTTATTTAATTATTAATTATTTATATTATTCCTTAACTTATTATTATAGTATTTTAATAATAAAAGCTAAGTAAATATAATAATATTATATTAACTAAAGCTTAAAAAAATAAGGATTTAATATAAAGGATTTTCTTAATAAAGTTAAGAAAGTCTTAGGGTTAAATATTAAATATATTAAATTAATTAGCTTTATCTTTAAGTAATTATTATAATTATTTTCTTTTTTTAATTTAATTATTTTTAATTAAAAAAATATTATTACTATTTTTAATATAATTTATTTTAATTTTATTTTACTATAATAATTTATAATAGCTATTTATTTTAAAATTATAATATTAAAGTAAAAATATTACCTTTTTTATTATAATTAAAATAATTACTTATAATTTTTAAGTAATTTTATAAAAGCTTTTTATAATTACTTTTAGTTAAAAAATTCTTTAATTTTTAATAACTTTTTTAATTTTTTAAGTTATTATAAGCCTTATAAGTAAGCCTTTATAGTACTTACTTAATTTCTTTTATATAATTTTTTTAACTTATACTTTTTTTAATTTTTACTTTTTATTTTTAATTTTAATTAATTAACTTTTTATTATTTTTTTTATTTTTTATTTTATTTCTTTTTATTATTATATTTAATAATAAGTTTAATAAGCTTATAGTTAGTATTAAAGTTTTAAATAAGCTTAAAATTTCCTTTTAACCTTTTAATTATATTTCTTTTAAGTATTGTTTTTTAAAATTTATTACTTTTAAAAAGGTTTTAAAGCTATTTTTATATACCTTTATAAGTTAAGTAATTTATATTACTTTATTAATATTATATATACTTATTATAATTTAGTTACCTTTAAGTATAATAAATATATTATTAATAAAAGCTATTATTATTTATAAATATTCTTTTTTATAATATTATTACTTATTAATATTAATTAAGCTTTATAAAATCCTTAAAGGTAATTAAAATAATATTATATATATAACTTTTTTTTATTAGCTTTATAAAGCTATTAAGCTTTTAACTTTTATATAAAGGCTTAAATAGTAAGGCCTTTATAGTAAGCTAGTATTTTAAAACTTAATATTAATAAAAGTTTATTTACCTTAATAGTATAATTACTACTTTAATTAAGTAATATAAATACTACCTTTTAGTAGCTATATTAAGCCCCTTTTTTTATTTTACTTAAAAGATATAGTTAGTATATTTATTATAAAGTATATTCCCTAACCTAACTTTCTTTTTATTAATTATAATTACTAATATTAATTCTAGCTATTAATAAAATACTATAAAGAAGCCTATAGCTATATAGTTAAAGCTACTATATAACTAGCTATAACTTTAATTTAAGTATTAAGCTAGCCTTAAAGGTAATTAATAGTAAAAAATATAAAGAAATTTATATAATAGTAATTACTATTAAAAAGAACTTTTTATTAAGGTACTAATTTAGCCTTATTAAAATAGCTATCTTTAACTATATCTTAATTAAGTTAATTTAATATATAAGCTAATAAAGCCTTATCTATATAATTAACCTAATCTAGGTTAATAAAAAGCTATTAAGTCTTTAGAAATTAAAAAAGGACTTAAAAAAGAGTAACTTCTTTTAATTATACTAGGCTACCTTTTTAGCTACCTTAATATATTTAATTATATATAAAAAGTAGCTTTTTAATATATTTAAAAGGGTTATTAATATAGTAAGGGTAATACTTTTAAATTAATAATAGGCTAGTTATAGTTTAAGATTATAAAAGTAAAAAGATAAATATAAAGTAATAGTAAAGTTTAAAGGTTTAAAGAAATTAAGTTAACTTTTATATAAGTTAGTTAGTAAAAGTTAAATTAACTTTAATTAATTAAATATATATACTAAATTATATAACTAACTAACCTTATATTTAAGAATAGATAAAGTAATATTAATAAAAAAGTAATAACTTAAACTAAGGAAAAAATAAATATAAAGTAATAGTAAAATTAAACTAAAGATTTTATTAAACTTAAAATTAAAAAAAATAAGTTAACTTTTATATAAGTTAATTAGTAAAAGTTATTAAGACCTAACTTTATAAAAGGTCTTATTATATAACTAAGAAATATATTATATTCTAAATAACTAATTAAGGTAAAATATATACTATAATAATAAGAAAAATCAAGGCTTTTAATTAGTATACTTACCTAAGTAAAATATAAGGAATTAAGTAAGTTCTATATATTAAAGCTTTTTTTATAAACTTTAAATATTTCTTACTAAGGGAATATTAATTAAAAGGTTATATAACTTAGGTTATATAATAATTATATAATAAAGATTATATATATTAGATTTTTACCTTTTAGTTTATAATAGCTACTTAGGGATAAGGCTAACTAGCCTTATATATTTAATATATAACCCTAAGACCCTCCTAACTTTATTAGGAAAATCCCTTATATTAGATTCTTATCTCTTTAAGCTTTAATTAATATAATATTATTATACCTACCTAGCCTTTATTACTAAAATACTATAATAATTCTAAAGCTTTTACCTTAGGCTACCTAATTATAATAATTAACTTATAATAAATTATTACTTTTAGTACTAAATTATATAAATTAATATTAAAACCTTAAAAAGTTATTACTAACTTTACTTAAATAATTAAAAGAAAGTTATCCTAAACTATAATATATAAAATAACTTAAACCTTTATTAATATTATTTATATTATTACTTTAAAAAAAAAATTTAAATAACTTAAAATAAAGCTTACTTTTTAATAATAAAAAAAGAAATTAAAATAATTTATTTAAAAAAACTAACTTTAAACCTTTTTTAATAACTAAAAAAAAAATAACCTAAACCTTTAAAAAAATATCCTAAGTATTAAAAGCTTAAATTATAACTTAAATAATACTTTATTAAGTTACTATTAAATTAAAGCTAATTTATCTTTTTTTTTTTTAAAAAGTAAAGTTAAAATAAAAAATATTATTACTTTTAAGTATTTAATTACCTTTTAAAAAAAAAAATAGCTTAATAATATAAATTAAAGCTTTAAAGAAATATAAAAATAATACTATATTAATAAAAATAAGATTCTTTTTACTTATAATAATATAACCTTAAATATTAAATTAATATAATTTAGTTATTTAAATAAATAATTTTAAATAAAGAAAAAGGCTTTTAAAAGGAAGTAAAAAGCTTTTAAAGAATAGTCTTTAATTTTTATAAAAAATAAAAAAAATTACTAGATTTTTATTATAGCTTAATTTAAATATACTTATTAATAACCTAGCTAGTTTCCTTAAGACTTTTATAAATACTTTATATTTTTTAAGAATTACTTTTTATATAAGTTAAAATAAGTAATTTATATTTATTAATACTATATAAGATTATTATTAATACTTAAAAATATTATAATATTTTAAGAAAAAATTAAATTTTTTAAAAAATAAAAAGAATTAATTTAATTAATATAATAATTATAAAATATATTTAATAAAAAAAATAAATATATTATAATTATAATTAATACTTTACTAATTAAGAAAAAACTATATTAACTATAAAAATAAATAAAAATATTTTCTTATTAATACCTTTAAAAAAGTAACTTAAATTAAACTTTTATTTAAACCTTAAAAAATAAAAATAAAAATAAAAACCTAAGCTTAGTAAAATACTATAATTATTATAAAACTAAGTATTACTTTTAAAATTACTTTATATTAAAAAAAACTAATTAAATAAGAAAATTAAAAAACTAAACTTAATTAAAAATATAAATTAATTTTTAATTAATACCTTTATAATAAATACTAAATATAATTTAAATATACCTTAAATTAGGTTTAAAAGAAAAATCTTAATTATAATTAAAGTTTAAAGTTATAAAGATATACTAGCTTAGGCTTATATTAATTATAATATAAAAATAAATACTATTAGTAAAACCTTTATAAGATTTTAAAGATTTTAAAGATTAGAAAATATTAATATTTCCTTTTAAAAAGTTAATAATAGTTAACTTAAAATAATAAAATATTAAAAAGTACTTTTAATTATAATTAATTACTAAAAATAAATATATAAAATTACTTAAAGTTTAATAAATATTAATAAAAAAAACTAAAAAAAACTAATACTTTTTTTTATTATTACTTTAAAAGACCTTTAAATTATAGCTAACTTTAAAATAAAAAAATAGTAATTTAAAGGTTACTATAAAGGACTTAAACTCTTAAAACCTTAGTAATTTTTAAAAAAAACTTATAATTAAGCTAAGATCTTTACTATTACTATTATTAATAAGCTTTACTTACTTTTTAATAAAAAACCCTAAAAACCTAGATAAATTATACTAAGGTTAGTAATAATACTATCTTAGCTAAGAATAGCTAAATTAGAAAGGGGAAATAATTATAATAGTAACTTAGGAATAAGGCTAACTAGCCTTATATATTTAATATATAACCCTAAGACCTTTTTAACTTTATTAAGAAAATCCCTTATATTAAATTCTTACCTCCTTAAGCTTTAGTTAATATAATACTATTATGCCTACCTAGCTTTTATTACTAAGATACTATAATACTTTTAATTACTTTATTATTTTTTTTACTTTTAATTAATAAAGTAACTTTTTACTTTTATTATAGCTTTATAATCTTAATATAATATAAAATAAAATACTAAATATATTTTATAGCCTTAATATACTATTTAAGTACTATAAGTTATTATAAAAAATCTAGTTTAGTAAAAGTAATAACTTTCTTTACTATTATTAATAGTTTAAAAGTATTAATATTAAATCTTAATATTTAAATACTAAAATATATTATTTAGCTTTTAATTAGTAAAATAAATAAGTTTTTTAAAATAAAAAGCCTAAAAAGTATATCTAGGTACTAAGTATACTTTTTTATAAACTTAAAAAAGATTATAATATTATTAATAAAAGTATAATAAAAACTATAATATAAGTATAAAAGTTTATTTATATATTATTAAGTATATATTAAAAAGTTATAAAAACCTATAAAAGTAATTATAAACCTTTTTAATTTTTAATAACTAGTAATTATAAATTTATTTTAATATTTTAAGGCTACTTTAAATTAAAAGAAAAAGAAAAAGATATTTATTACTAAGATATAAGTTATTCTTTATAATAATATAATAATATTTTCTTACCTAAATAGTAAATAGCTATTAGGAATTATAACTTTATTTAAGGCTTTTAAATTAATAATTACTTACCTTTTTAGCTTTTTATTAATAATTCTTTAAACTATAAAGATAAGAGCTATAAAAGGTATATACTTTATTACCTATTTTATATATTTTTAATTATAAAGCTTATAAAAAATTTAATTAATTATACTTTAGTTTTTTAGTTTATAAATATATAATCTTTAAGTAACTTTTTATTTATACTAATTATTAATAAAAAGTATTATTATTAATTTATCTTTTAAAATATAAATAAAACTTAAATTTACTTATAAAGTAAAATACTTAATATATAAATTTTATATTTACTTAATAAACTTAAAACTATTATTATAAATATAAATCCCTTTTTAAGTTTTAATTTTAAAAAAATTTAATTATCTTTAAATATATACTTAATATAGTATATAAAATATATTAATAAGTATTTTAATAATTACTAGCTTTAATTCTTTATTACTAATAAAAGCTAAGTTAGTTTTCTTTATATTTAAAGGTAATAAATTAAGAAATTTCTTAACTTTTTATTATAATATCTTAGTAATAAAGGCTAGGTAGGAATAATAGTATTATATTAACTAAAGCTTAAAGAAATAAGAATTTAATATAAAGAATTTTCTTAATAAAGTTAAGAAAGTCTTAGAGTTATATATTAAATATATTAAATTAATTAATTTTATTTTTAAGTAATTATTATAGTTTTTTTTATTTTTTAATTTAATTATTTTTAATTTATAATAGCTACTTAAAGATAAGGCTAACTAGCCTTATATATTTAATATATAACCCTAAGACCTTCCTAACTTTATTAAGAAAATCCCTTATATTAGATTCTTACCTCCTTAAGCTTTAGTTAATATAATACTATTATACTTACTTAGCCTTTATTACTAAAATACTATAATAATTCTAAAGCTTTTACCCTAAGCTATCTAATTATAATAATTAACTTATAATAAACTATTACTTTTAATACTAAACTAAATAAATTAATATTAAAACCTTAAAAAGTTATTACTAACTTTACTTAAATAACTAAAAAAAAGTTATTTTAAATTATAATATATAAAATAACTTAAATTCCTATTAATATTACTTATATTATTACCTTAAAAAAAAGAATTAAATAACTTAAAGTAAAGCTTACTTTTTAGTAATAAAAAAAGGAATTAAAGTAACTTATTTAAAAAAACTAACCTTAAACCTTTTTTAATAACTAAAAAAAAAATAATTTAAACTTTTAAGAAAATATCTTTAGTATTAAAAGCTTAGATTATAACCTAAATAATACTTTATTAAGTTACTATTAAACTAAAGCTAGCTTATTTTCTTTTTTTTTAAAAAGTAAGGTTAAGGTAAAAAATATTATTACTTTTAAGTATTTAATTATATTTTAAAAAAAAAAAAAATAGCTTAATAATATAAACTAAAGCTTTAAAAAAATATAAAAATAATACTATATTAATAAAAGTAAGATTCTTTTTATTTATAATAATATAACCTTAAATACTAAATTAATATAGTTTAATTATTTAAATAAATAATCTTAAAAAAAAAAAAAGGCCTTTAAAAGAAATTAAAAAGCTTTTAAAAAATAATTTTTAATTTTTATAAAAAATAAAAAGAATTACTAGATTTTTATTATAGTTTAATTTAAGTATACTTACTAATAATCTAGCTAATCTTTTTAAAACTTCTATAAGTATTTTATATTTATTAAAAATTACTTTTTATATAAATTAAAATAAGTAACTTATATTTACTAATACTATATAAAATTATTACTAATACTTAAAGATATTATAGTATTTTAAGGAAAAGTTAAACTCTTTAAAATATAAAGAAAATTAATCTAATTAATATAATAATTATAAAATATATTTAATAAAAAAAATAAATATATTATAACTATAATTAATACCTTATTAGTTAAGAAAAAACTATACTAATTATAAAAATAAATAAGAATATTTCCTTATTAATATCCTTAAAAAAGTAACTTAAATTAAACTTTTATCTAAACCCTAAAAAATAAAAATAAAAATAAAAATAAAAACCTAAGCTTAGTAAAATACTATAATTATTATAAAACTAGGTATTACTTTTAAAACTACTTTATATTAAAAAAAACTAATTAAATAAAAAAGTTAAAAAATTAAAATTAATTAAAAATATAAATTAATTTTTAATTAATATTCTTATAATAAATACTAAATATAACTTAGATTTACCTTAAACTAGGTTTAAAAGGAAGATTTTTATTATAATTAAGGTTTAAGGTTATAAAAGTATATTAATTTAGACTTATATTAATTATAGTATAAAAATAAATACTATTAATAAAACCTTTATAAAATCTTAAAGGTTTTAATAGTTAGAAAATATTAATATTTTTTTTTAAAAAGCTAATAATAGCTAACTTAAGATAATAAAATATTAAGAAGTACCTTTAACTATAACTAATTACTAAAAATAAATATATAAAACTACCTAAAGTTTAATAAATATTAATAAAAAAAATTAAAAAAAACTAATACTTTTTTTTATTATTACTTTAAAAGACCTTTAAATTATAGCTAATTTTAAAATAAGAAAATAGTAATTTAAAGGTTATTATAAAGGACTTAAACTTTTAAAATCTTAGTAATTTTTAAAAAAAACTTATAATTAAGCTAAGATCTTTACTATTATTATTATTAATAAGCTTTATTTACTTCTTAATAAAAAACCTTAAAAACTAAACTAACTTAAAAGTATTTTTCTTAAATTTAAGGCCTATATTAAAGTCTTTAGCTATAATAAGGTAATTAAAATACCTAACTTTAAAAAAACTAACTATATAATTAACCTTAAAAAAAAAAAAAAGCTATTTTATAGTTTAATTTACTTTTTATTTTAAGTAAAACTTAAAAAACTTTATAAATATATTTAAAAAAATCTAAAAACTAGCTAAATTTACCTTTTTAAAAGCCTAGTTAAATTACCTATTTTTTTTATTTTTAAAAAAGATAAAGGCTTATATTTTTATATAAACTATTAAAAGCTAAATACTATTATTATTAAGAACTATTACCTTTTATTTTTAATATTAAAAATTATAAATAAAGTTTAAAAAATAAAATACTTTTTTAAAATTAATATTAAAAATATATATTATTAAATTTATATATATAAAAAGAATAAATAAAAAACTGCTTTTTAAACCTATTATAGCTATTTTAAATATATAGTAATACTATTTAAATTAGCTAATATATTTACTATATTTTAATATTATATTTACTAGGCTTTTTAAGGTCTTATAGATATAATTTATATAGTTTATTTAGATAATATTTTAGTTTTTTTAAAAATAAAAAAAGAATATATTTAATATTTAAGTTAAATTTTTAAAAAAATAAAAATAGCTAAATTATATATAAAATCTTTTAAATATACTTTTTATTAAAATTAAGTTAAATTCCTAGAATTTATTTTAATTACTAAAGGTATTAAAATAAACTTAGTAAAAATTTAAACTATTACTAAGTAGCCTAAACTTATTACTTATAAAAAAGTATAAGTTTTTTTAAGGTTTTATAACTTTTATAAATAGTTTATTTATAGTTATTTAAAGATTATAGTATTTTTTATAGTTTTTTTAAAAAAAAGTTAAAATAAAAAAAAACTAAAAAATATAAAGTTAAATAACTAAAAAAAGTAAGTATTTTAAACCTTTATTATTAAGTTTAAAAAGGCTTTAATTTTAAAGTATTTTAATTTTAAAAAATATATTTATATTAAAATAAATATATTAAATTATATTATAATTAATATCCTTTTTTAACTAAATAATAAAAAAAAATACTACTTTATTATATTTTAATTTTAAAAGTTTAATAACTTTAAAAAGTAATATAATACTTTTAATTAAAAAATAATAATTATTATAAAGTTATTTAAGTATTAATAATATTACCTTAAAAGTACTTTAAAATAAGTAAAAGTCTTAAGTAATTACTAAAACCTTTAATTATTTATAAAAAATATTAAATTAAATAAAAAGTAAGTATAATAATACTTATATTTAATAACCTATAACTTTATAATTAAATATAAAAAAGAATTAATAAATCTTACTAATATTTCTTTAAGATTTTTAAAAATTAAAAAAAAAAAATATTATAAATTAAATTTAATTAAATCTTTAAAAAATAAAATAGTAAAAATATAAGCTATAATAAAAAATTAAAAGCTAAAAAAGAAATTAAGTAAAATACTTATAAAAAGAAAGATTTTATTTTAAACCTTAGGTAAGTTAAAAGTAAATAAAATATCCTTAAGTATTAAAAATAACCTAGCCTTATTATTAAGTAATATAAATATTATAAGCTAAAAATCTAGTTTAAATATATAATTTTAAGAAATATTAAAATTATTTATAGTAATTTTTAATAAAATAGTAACTTAATCTTTATATTAAGAAAGTTTATTAAAAGATAAAGTATTAAAATTACTAATTAAACTAATTTAGCTTATATAGTTAAAAAATAAGTTAATACTTAGCTAAAAAAATAAAATATTTTAAGTAAATTATAAAAAAGGCTTTTAAAAGTAAAAAATTAAAAATAAACTTTTTTACTTTAAGGATTAACTTTATATATTACTAAACTTTAATTTAAAAATAAAATATTAAAATTATATTATAATAATCCCTTAATAGGTTATTTTAATATTAAAAGAACTTAAAAGCTAATTTAAAAAAAGTTTTATTAAAAAAGCCTAAAAATTAATATAAAATAGTATATTTTTATATATAATACTTATTAAAAAGTAATATTTAAAAAATATTAACCTTATAAATAGCTTAAAAGCCTATTAATTTTATTATACTTTTTTAAGAAAGTTTTTATAAACTTTATAATAAGGCTATTATTAATACTCTTTAAAAGCTAGCTAGTTAATATAATCTTAGTAATAATTAATAAATTTATAAAATTTATATAATTTTTACTTATTTTTACTAAAATTATTACTTTTAAACTTACTAAGCTTTTTTATAAAAAAATTAAATTATAGTTTAAAGTACTTAAAGGTATTATTTTTAATAAAAGGTTTATTTTTATAAGTACTTTTTAATTAAAATTATATTATTACTTTAAAATAAAGTAAAAACTATTAATAGTATTTTATTTTTAAATTAATAAGTAAATAAAAAAAATAAACTAAATACTTAGTTACTATTTATAATATTTTATTAAAAATAACTAAAATATCTAGTTAAAATTTCTATAAATAGCTTAGTTTACTTATAACTTAAAAGTTAATATAATAATAAAAGTTACTTTAAATAAAGTTTTAATAGGTTTTAACTTAGAATTTTATATTATTATTAAAAATATTAGTTTTAAAGAAAAAGTTTTAAAAGTTTAATATAAAATAAAAAAGCTATAAAAGCTAAGAAATAAGCTTATAATATATTAATAAAATACTATAAAAAAATAAGTAAAATACTTTAATATAAAGTATTAAGAAATAAAATTTAAATAAAAATAACTAATTATACTTTTAATTAAAAACTTAAGGCTTAAAGGAAAAAAAAAAAAACTTACTTTAAGATTTATTAAACCTTTTTAAATTATTAAATATATTAAACTATAAGTATACTAACTAGCCTTACTAAACTAATATATAAAAATATATAATATTTTTTATATTAATTTCTTTAAAGTATATTAAATAAAAAACTATAAAAAGTATAATTTTTTACTAATACTAAACCTTAAAAAAAAAAATAATTAATAAAAAGTTAAATAAATTAAGAAAAAAAAGGAAATTTATAAAAAACTATATTACCTTATAAAATAAAAAAAATAATTAATAAAATATAATTAATAAGTTATTACTATAAATATAAAAAATATATTATAAATTATAATAATATAAGTTAAGTCCTAAGCTAAGTTAAAAGGTAAAAAATTAAAGTTATAAACTAAAGTAGTTTTATAAAAATAAAAATAATTAAAAAAAAGTATTAATTAAGTCTAAAGATATTAACTATAAAAATACTAAATATAAGTAAAAATAACTATAAAAACTATAAATAAATCTTTTCTTATTTTAACTTAAAAATTACTAAGATTAATTATAGTAATAACTATAAAAAACTAAGCTATTATAATACTAATTAAGTACTTAAGCTAATTTATTATAATCTTTTATAATATAGGTTTAAAAGTAATTAAAAGTATACTTAGTAAAGCCTTATATATTTAAAAGAAAATACTTATATTTTCTAAAAATTATAAAGTTTAAATTTATAATAAAAAGTAAAATAGTTATTAATACTATTAAAAAGTTTATTATTTTAGCTTTTATAGTTAAAAAAAGAAATAGTAAGTTAAAATAAAATTAAATTATTATATACTAAGCTTTAGTTATAAGTAATATCTTTTAAATAGTTTAAGTAAAAAACCTTTAAGTAATAAAAAAAAATTAATTAAAAAGTAAATAGTATATAAAAAGTAATTATAAAATAAAACTTTAAAGGTTTTTAATACTTATAGTAATACCTTAAAACTAAACTATAGTATTTATAAGTATTAAAATAAAATAAATAATTAATATAATACTTTTATAAAAGTTAGTAATTAATATAAAGCTAAACTTAAAAAGCTTAATATAAAGCTTAAAGGTTTTAGTAAAATTATTATTTAAGCTTTTAATTATTTAAAAATAAAAAGTAAAAGTAATAACTTATTAAGCTATATACTTAGTATTTATTATCTTTAAAAATAAAATTTAAAAAATATAAAAATACTTTTAAGTCTTAAAAGACTTATTATTATAAAAATAAAGATATATTTTAATATAAATATAATAATAAATTATAATAGTTTAAATATATAAAAAAAAGGCCTTTTAAATTAAAATATATTAATATTAATATAAAGGATAAATAAGCTAACTTATAAAAAAAGCCTTAATACTAAATAAAAAAAAGTTAATACTATAAGTAATATATAAAGCTATAAAAAATACTATTAATTAGTAAAAGGTATAAATAAGTTTTTTATAAGTATTACTATAAAGTTAAGGTTAATTATTAGTAATAATAGTAATTATTACTAAAAATATAAACTTATATATAGCTATAATATTTTTCTAGTTACTTTTAAGAATTTTAAAAAGCCTAGTTAATATTAATAAATAATAATATTATAAAAAAAAAAAAAAACCTATAAATAATAATAACTTTTATTAATAATATATTTATTATACTTAAAGGTAGCTAGATTACTATAAGTATAATTAATATAAATAAAGTAATATAAGTTACTTAATTCCTTAAGGTTTAAGAAAATAGCTTTAAGACTTTTTTAAAAGTAATAAATATAAAAAAAATATATATAAAAAAAGTAAATATAACTAAAAGGTTTAAAGAAAACTTTAGGCTTACTAAGGACTTTAATACTAATTATAGGCTTATTAAACTTATTATTAAATATAATAATAAAAGAAAAAAAGAAATTAAAATAAAAATAATAATAAAAAGGTTAATTAATTAAAACTAAAGATAAAAGATAAAAATTAAAAAAAATATAAATTAAAAAGATTATATAAAATAAAAAGAAAAAAAAAAAAAAAAAAAAAAAAAAAAAAAAAAAAAAAAAAATTAAAAAAAATAAAAAAAAAAAAAAAAAAAAAAAAAAAAATTAAAA
>JACWFA010000093.1:0-19782 GCA_017579625.1 Fusarium sororula
TAATTGTATATTTTTTATTTTAATTATTTTTATTTTTTTATTATTATATATTTATATAAAATATAAAAATAAAAAAATATTAAATATTTTTATATTTTTTTTTTTTTTTTTTTTTTTTTTATTTTATTTTTCTTTTCTTTAGGCTATATATATAGTTAATATTTTATTTATAGTTATTAGTAAGTATTATTTTTTATACCTTACTATAATAAAGTATTTTCTTAGCTATATTACTAACTTTAATAAGGCTTTAAATAGGGTTAAAATATTTAATATTAGTATTATAATCTATATAGTACTTAGATCTAGCTAACTATAGCCTAATTTAAAAATAAAGCTATTTTTATATTAAGTAATAAATACTATTTATTTTTATTTAGTATAAACTAATTTATAATATACTTTTAATTATAATTACCTTATATTATTAATAGTACTTTTAGTAACTTTACCCTTAGTAATATCTTCCTAATATACTTAAGTAAGGCTTTTTACTTTTTTTACTTTAATAACCTTTACTATAGCTTCTTTTACTTTAATAACCTTTTCTTTCTTTCCTTTAGTATAGCTTCTTATACCTTTATAACTAATAATCTATACTATAGCTTTTCTTTCTAATATATTTAAGTATATAAGACTGTTTTTCTTACTTTTATAACCTATACTATAGCTTCTTTTCCTAATATACTTAAGTATATAAGACTATTTCCCTTACCTTTATAACCTATACTATAGCTTTTCTTTTTAATATACTTAAGTATATAAAACTACTAAGCTTTTCTTACTTTAATAACTAATAACCTTTATTATAACTTCTCTTTTTAATATACTTAAGTATATAAAACTACTAAGCTTCCCTCTTATTAATAACCTTTACTATAGCTTTTTTTTTTAATATACTTAAGTATATAAAATAGCTAAGCTTTTTTTACTTTAATAACTTATATTATAGCTTCTTTTCCTAATATACTTAAGTATATAAGTATTAAGTAATTTTCTTTTTTAATAATTTTCTTTATAATTACTTCTTTTCTTAATATACTTAAGTATATAAGATAGCTAAGCTTCTTTTACTTTAATAACCTTTACTATAGCTTCTTTTCTTAATATACTTAAGTATATAAGTATTAAGTAATTTCCTTTTTTAATAATTTCCTTTATAATTACTTTTTTTCTTAATATACTTAAGTATATAAGTATTAAGCTTTTTTTACCTTTATAACTTATATTATAGCTTTTCTTTTTAATATACTTAAGTATAAAAAAAAGCTAAGCTTACTTTACTTTAATAATCTCCTTACTTTATAATAGCTTTCCTTACTTTAATAACCTTTACTATAGCTTCTTTTTTTAAGTATAATTAGCTTAAATAATAAAAAGCTAATATTAAGTAATAATAAGTTAGTAACTTAATTAATACTTTTATTTTAATTAATATAAATAATAAAAATTAATTTAACTTAGACTATAAGGTTATAAGGTTTTAGTATTTTTAAGGCAAAAGGCTATTAAGTATTATACTATAGTTAAGAAAGATATTAAGGCTAAGATTACTAAGTAATAAAAGGTTATAGCTTAGTATAAAACTTAGTTTCTCTTTATTATAAAGTAGCTTATATTTACTAAGTTAGTAGTTATATATAATACTATACTAAGTAAAACTTTATATATTAATCTTACTTAGAAGCCCTTTAATAGTTTTAATTTCTTAAATAAAAAGATTATAGTTTTAGTTAAGCTAGTACTATTAATACTAGTTAGGTATATTATTAATATCTAGAATTTCTAAGCTACTATTACTAAGTAGCCTACTAATAGTAACCTTATTACTACTTTATAAAAAACTATTTTTATTTATAAATAGAGGGAGCCCTTACTATATATTATATATAGTTTATTAAGTTAGTATTATAATAAGTTAAAGAAAGCTTTTTTAATCTTTAAAAGTAATTTCTTATTACCTAACTATAATATACCCTTTTTTATAATGCCTAAATATTAGTATAATAATATTATAGTAAAGAAAATTAAAATAAAAGCTTATAATAGTAATATAAAATCTATTAAGATAAAGAGTATTAAGTAATATAGCTTTAATAATAATAAAGGTAATAGTAATAAAAATATATACTTTATTAAGTAAAAAAGAAGCCTAGTATATAGTTAATCTTTAAATAATAAAAAAGACTTTAATAAAAAGGATATTAAAAATATTAAAAAGGAAAGCTACTTAAGTTTTATAAATATTTTTTTTATTAAGTAATATAAGTTATATATTAATAAAAATAGTAAAAAGGAATATAATAATAATAATAAAAAATACTAAGGCCTTTTTAACTTAAGTAATAATAAGGTATTTTATAAAGCTAATATTAATAAGGTAAAAAAGAATAAAAATATTAAATTATTACTACCTATATTATATTAGCTACTATAAAAAGATATATTTTTAAAAGCTATCTTTACTACTTTAAAAAAGGTAGCTATAATTAATTTAGCTAATAAGGATTTAAGTAATATATTTAATATCTTAAAAAATAATTTCTTTACTTTAATTAAAATTAAAAAGGGCCTTTTACTATCTATTTATAAGCTTTAGCTAGTATATAGTAATAATAAGCTTATATAAAGCTATACTTTAAGTATACTATTACTATTTTAACCTTACTATTAAAATTTACTTTTTAGCTTAAAGAGTATCCTTAAAGGCTTAGGTAAATAAGGTTATATAAGTAATAATAAAAGTATATATTTTCTTTTTTTAAATATCTTTTTTCTTTCTAAAGATAAGTATACTACTTTATTATCTATAAAATAAATATAATAAAGTAAAAAGTAAGCTAAGGCTACCTAGCCTTTTAAGTATAAAGTTTTATAAAATAGAACTATTACTAAGATTAGCTTTTTTAAAAAAAAGCTTTACTTTATACCTCTTTATTAGGCTATTATACCTAAGGTAATAATATTACTAAGGCTTTTACTTAAAAACTAAATATTATTACTTTTAAAGGAAGCTTAATAGCTTTAATAAGTAAGTTATTTCTTTTATATTAAGGTATATATACTAACTAATATTTTAAAAAAAGATTTTATATCTTTACTATTTATCCCTAATAATATTACTATAAGTAATATTACTATAAAATAAAAAATACTTATAAAAATTATTATAAGGTAACCTCCTTATATTAATAATATAGTAAATATAGTAAAGTCTAAAAATAAAGTTAAGAAAAAGCTTTAAAAGTAATAGTTAAAGCTAGGAATAGATAAGTACTAGACTAAGCCTTTTAAAAAGGAAATTAAGCCCCTAAAAGCTTCCTTCCTAGTATAAATACTTAACTTTATCTATAAGTTTATTATCTTTAAGTATAATTTTAAAGTTATTAAAAAGAAAGATAATTTATTTATATAAACTGTAAATTATATAATACTTTAGTAGCTTTTTTTTTATAAATCTTTTTAATTAGCTTACTTACTTATAGATATAATATAATAGCTAACTATATAAATTACACTTAGGCTAATATAACTACCCTCTTTCCTTTATAACCTTACCTATATAACTTTACCTTTTTAATACCTTTTTCTTTACCTTTACTCCTTAAAATAACTACTTAGGCTTCTAGCTTATTTATCTCTTTAAGGAAGTACTATATACTATATATTTACTATATTACTAGCTAGGCTAGTACTTAAGGAAGAACATTATACTATAAGTATTTTTTATTATTATTACCTTAATAATCTAAGGCCTTACTAATATAATACAGGCTATAAGACTATTACCTTATATTTAATACTATACTTTACTAAGCTAGAACTAAAAATACCTGCTTACTAGACTTATAACTACTTTAAAAGTATAAACTAAATAATTAATAAGATATTAAACTTTATATTAATAATATTTAAAGGATATTATTATAAATACCTTAATAGGTTAGTAGTTAGTAATAAAAATATTAATAAACTTTTTTTTATTAATAAAAATAAGTATTAAAAGGTCTAGAAAACTATAAGTTAAAAGTATATAATAGTTAAGAAAGCTATTTATAAGTACTTAAAACTATATATAGCCTAAAGGCATACCTTAAAATAAATTAACTATACTTTTAAAGTTATTAATATTATATTTAAAGGTAAAAATATAGTAATAGATTTTTAGTAAAGGGGCTTATTAGCCTAAGCTATTACTTTCTAATAAGGGGGCTTATTAACCTAAACTATTAATTTCTAGCTATAGTTAAAGAAAAGTATTACTAAGAAATATAAGGTATAGCTAGTAGCTAGTTAGGATAAATATATATTTATTTATAGTAAGATAAAGAAATAAGTAGCTTAGTATAAGGCTATAGTTAAAAGGTATTAAATAAATACTAATTAATTTAATATACCTAGAGCCTAGATACTATTGCCTATTTATAAGTAATTTTATTATAGTATATCTTCCTATCTTTTTATAAGACTATTTACTAACCTAACTTACTAGTAATAAAAGCTATAAATATCTTATTACTGCCTTATTATTACTAGTACTAAATAATAAGTAGCTATTTTATATAGCTAGCTATATACCTGCCTTACAGGGCTAAAGATTAATATACCTTAAAGGTATTAAGATTAAATAAAGGTTATAGTTATTAAGTAATTAGAATTTCTATTTAGGTATATAATAGTATACTAGGCTAATTTATATTTACTTTTATTATTTTTATTACTATAAGTCTTATAGCAGCCCCTTATTATAACTATAAACCTAACTATATACTTTTTTATTTTTTATAGCTAATATTATTAGCCTAGGTAAGGTATATAGAAATATTAATAATAATTATAATACTAATATAGTCTTGTTTTTTAATATAAACCTACCTGTATTTAGTTTATTAATAAAATATATTACTATAACCCCTTTAACCTAATCCCTTTATAAATAAGCTAAGTAACCTTTTCCTTTTAATATTACCTTTATACTATAGTAGCTTCTTTTTCCTAATATACTTAAGTATATAAAACTACTAAGCTTCTTTTACTTTAATAACTTTCTTTTTTATAATAGTTACTTTTCCTAATACGCTTAACTAAATAAAATAGCTAAGCTTCCCTTACCTTTATAACCTCCCTATACTGTAATAGCTTTTTCTTTTTAATATACTTAAGTATATAAGACTGCTAAGCTTTTTTTACTTTAATAACTAATAACCTATACTATAGCTTCTTTTCTTAATATACTTAAGTATATAAAATAGCTAAGCTTTTCTTACTTTTATAATAGCTTTTTAAGATAGGTTTCTATTTTTAATATACTTAAGTATAAGAAACTGCTAAGCTTCCCTTACCTTTATAACCTCCTTATACTATAGTAGCTTTTTCTTTTTAATATACTTAAGTATATAAGACTGCTAAGTTTTTTTTACTTTTATAACTAATAATCTATACTATAGCTTCTTTTCCTAATATACTTAAGTATATAAAACTGCTAAGCTTTCCTTACCTTTATAACTAATAATTTATACTATAGCTTTTCTTTTTAATATACTTAAGTATATAAGACTGCTAAGCTTTCTTTACCTTTATAACTAATAATCTATACTATAGCTTCTTTTCCTAATATACTTAAGTATATAAAACTGCTAAGTAATTTTCTTTTTTAATAATCTTTTTTATAACTACTTCCTTTCTCTAATATACTTAAGTATATAAGACTGTTAAGCTTCTTTTACTTTAATAACCTATACTATAGCTTTTTTTCCTAATATACTTAAGCATATAAGACTACTAAGCTTCCCTTACCTTTATAACTAATAATCTATACTATAGCTTTTTTTCTTAATATACTTAAGTATATAAAACTACTAAGCTTCCTTTACCTTTATAACTAATAATTTATACTATAGTTTTTCTTTTTAATATACTTAAGTATATAAAACTACTAAGCTTTTTTTACTTTAATAACTAATAACCTTTACTATAGCTTTTTTTTTTAATATATTTAAGTATATAAAACTACTAAGCTTCCTTCTTACTAATAACCTTTACTATAGCTTCTTTTTTTAATATACTTAAGTATATAAAACTACTTACTTTTTTTCTTACTAATAACCTTTACTATAGCTTCTTTTCTTAATATACTTAAGTATATAAGACTGCTAAGCTTTTTTTACTTTAATAACTAATAACCTTTACTATAGCTTTTTTTCCTAATATACTTAAGTATATAAAACTGCTAAGTAATTTTCTTTTTTAATAATTTCCTTTATAATTACTTCTTTTCCTTAATATACTTAAGTATATAAGTATTAAGTAAAAATATACTAAGATTTATAAATAAATTAAATAAAAAGTATTATAACTTTTTTTCTTTTAATAACCTTTTTTATATACTGCCTCTTTTTTTTAATATACTTAAGTATATAAAGAAGCTAAGTAATCTTTTTTTTTAATAATTTTTTTTATAACTACTTTCTTTTCCTAATATACTTAAGTATATAAAGAAGCTAAGTAACCTCCTCCTTTTAATAACCTCCTTATAATATAGTAGCTTTCTTTTTTTATATACTTAGGTATATATTAACTTTAACCCTAGGTATAGTAGCTAAAGCAGTAGCTTTACTAGAAGCTAAAGTAGTAGCTATAATTACTAGGTAATATTTAATTATATAGTATTAGGTAATTATAAATAAAAATAGATAATACTAAATAGTAAATAAATAGAAAAGTATAGGAAGGTTAAGGGCTTTTTAAATATCTTAGTATTAGGTTATAATTATATTAATATTTAGATAGTATATATCTAGATCCTATAGCGCTATAAATTAGCTATATAATTAAATAGCTTTTAAATAGATAATTCCTTTTTAATTATATATAACTATTAAATACCTTTACTTTTTAAAATAGTAAACTGCTAAGACTAGGAAAAGGTAAATAGGCCTATATTATATTAGTACTATACTAAGTAGTACTAGAGATAAAAGGTAATTTAGCTAACTTACTATTATAATAAATAATATACCTAACTAACTAGACTATATATTCTTTAAGTAGATATTTTTATAAAAGGAATTATTATAATAAGTTATCCTATTCTATAGTATTATTTAACTTACTAGTAGGGATAAGAGTAAGTAATGTAGTTTTTATTACTTACTATTAATCCTTGCCTTAGTTAAGAAGCTATAGGCTATAAAAAAGATTATTTTATAATTTATAATACTTAAAGTATTTAGACCTTTTTAGTACTACCTATATAATTAACCTTAAGGTCTTACTAACTTAGTAAAGGAATTAGTATATAGGTAGGATTAAGATAAAGCCTTTAGTAGTATATAAGGGTTTTTATTCTTTGCCCTTATAGTTTTTAAAAGAAGGTTTATATATTTAGGGTTATTTAATAAGGACCTGTAGGAAATTAGTAAGGTAATTAGCCTTTATTAGTAAGCTAGCCCTATAGCTAGAAGGTATTTTTTATTACCTTTACTAGCTTTAGATAAGATTAATAAAGCCTTATATACTTTCTTTAAAAGTATTAAGGTTAGACTTATATTATTACTATACTTTTTTTATAGCTTTACTTTAATTACTTACTAGTAACTGCCTATATTACTAGTATAGGGCTAACTATTAGTTTTAAAGCTACTTATATTTAAATTTAAGCTACTATAAATAGGGCTAAAGGAAGCTAATAGTAATAATATAAAGGACCTTGGGTATTAGTATTATTAGCTTTTTTATCTTACTATTTTATAGTATAAAGAAAGGTATAACTTTTAATTTATACTTTTATAAAAAGTTTACCTTTTTTTTTTAAGCTAAGTTAAGGAAGTATAGTATAAATATTTTAATTTAAAAGAATTAAAAGAGGTTAGTATAGCTAGATACTTTTAAATATATAACTAGCTTAGTTAGGTTAGCCTTAAATAAGATAAAGATATAATACTTAATATATTAGCTTATTTCCTAGTTAAAATTAATATTATAGCTATTTAAAATACTTTAAAATAGTATTTTATACTATTAGTATAGTATAAAATAGTTTAGGTTATTTTATAAAAATAAGGTATTTTTACTAGTATTTTAAAATAGCTTAAAGAGCTAGTTAAAGATAAAGAGGCTTTAAAAATTATTTATTAAAGGCTTATCTTAATAAGATATTATTTAGTAAGGAAGTAGTAACTATAGTAAGTATAGTAAATAGTATTAAAAGTTATTACTAGGGCTAACTATAGTTAAGTATTATTTAGTACCTTTAGCTATATTACCCTGGCTATTTTTTTACTTTTTTTTTTCTTTAAATCCTAGGTAATAAAGCTAATATACTTTAGTAAAGACCTATTTAATATTATAAGCTATTAAGATATAGCTTTTAAGTACTTTTACTTACTTAATTAGCTTATTTAAACTTTTAATTTATAGTAAGGATAGAGTAGCCTTAAAGAACTAAATACTTTTTTATAGTAAGGTTTACTATAACTTAAGCTTAATAAGGAAATAGAAATTATAAGTATAGGTAATTTCCTAAAATATAAAAGTAAGTAATTAGATAATCCTAGCTTAAATAGTATTACTAAGTAGGCTTTTTTTAAAGTTAATATTAAAGTTAAGGGTATACTTTAATATAGTAATACTACTAGCCTAGGTACTAGTATAAGACCTTAGTTATAATATAAATATAAGCTACTAATATATATATTACTTAGTAGTAATAAACCTTAAGGCTAGTAAGGTAACTATAAAAAGTAATACTAGCTTAGTTTATAGTAAGTATTATTAAATATATATATATAAAAGGACTTTAAGGGTAAGCTAGCTAGTAATTTAGTTAATATAGTTTAGTATAAGCTATACTATACTATTTTTTCTTATCTAAGTAAAAAGTCCTAGCTTATAGTAAATAATAGTTTAAGCCTAGGTAATTTAGTATTATTAATTTCTTTATATTTAATTAAATAGCTATTAATTATAGCTACCCTAGGGATACCCCTGTCCTTAATAAGCTATACTTTATATAGTAAGTTTACTTTTACTATTTCCTTTTAAAGCACTAGCCTAGGTATATTACTAAGCTTTTTAAATTTACTTATTAAATAGATATTTAGCCTTGCTTATAAGGCTAAGGATAAGAAGGTATATAAGGAGTATTACTATATAAAGGGTAATAAGTAAAAAGGTATTATAGCTAGGGTCCTTAGGTACTATAAAAAGATAGGGTATTAATATATTATTATTATTTAGTTATATTTAATTAAATACTTTAGTTAGCTACGCTGCCCTTTAACTTACTAGGGGTTATAGTAAGAGTATTACTTTTAGGTTCTTTACTACCTTATAGAAAATATAGTTAAAAGGTTAAATAAAATAAGTAGTATTTATTATAATTAGCTAGTTTATATACTTTATTAGTAAAACCTAGAATAGTAATTAGTTATTAGCTAGGCTATTAAGGTAAAATATCTTTATAATAAGTTTATAGTTAATTTTTTAAAGATCTTTTAGCCTAAAGGCTTAGTATTTTTATAAAAATAAAATACTATTAAGTTAAAATATTACCTTATAGTATATATTATAGTAAAAGGCCTATATACTTAACTAGACTATATTAAAATAACTTTTATAGGTATTTTAAGTATTAAGGATCTGGCTATATTTTTAGTAATTATTAGCTAGCTTATTTCCTTTTTAGCTTACTTAATATAACTAATTAATTAAGTCCTGGGGTAATATTAGTAAAAAAAGGCTTATACTGCTAAAAAGCTAATAGTTACTATATATAATAAAAAAGAGTTTTTTATTATAATTATAGGCCTTTGCCTATAAGATATAAAGCTACTTATTATAGCTTATAGGGTTACTAGTTACTAGTAATAGTAGTATTTTTAATATATAGGTTTTAAATTAGTTAAGTAAAAAGGACTAGAAATAAGTAAGGTTAAGGGACTAGGGTTAACTGCTAGCTGCTTATATAATATAAATTAGGTTTTAGTAATACTTTTTATACTTTAGTACTTTTTATATAAGGGTAAGTAGCTAAGTAAGATATAAAGAAGATACTAAGTAGTCTTAGTAGCTAATATTAAGCTAGAATAAGTTTAAGTTAAGCTTATAAGGTATAAAATAGCTAAGTACTTAGAAATCTAGTTAATTAATTACCCCTTTAAGGGTAATGCCTTAAAAGGCATTTTTTAAATTATATAATTATAAAATAAGCTTAGGGTTAGTAAAGTAAAAAAAGTTAGAGTTAGTATATTAAAAGTAAATTAAAATATTATTAGCCTTTTTAACTAATAGTTAGCTAAAGGCTATAAGGTTTTTTATTAAAAATAGATACTATAAGTAGCTAGTATAGTTACTATTATTAATATACTAATAATTAGTTACTAGCTTTTCCTAGTAATAGTAGGCCTTATACTTAGCTATAGTAAATAATATTAATAGCTTTTAAAGGGCAGGGGCTTAGCTAGCTTGCCTAGTTACTAAAATAATAATTTAATTATATAGTTTTTATTATTAATTATTTAAGAAAGCAGTTAAGATAGCACTAGGGCTAGCTACTATATTACTAATAGTTATATTAAAAAAGAAAAGGAAAATAGTAAAGTATATATAAGTAGTATAAAATAACCTAAGGTATATATATTTTATTTTAGCTAGGTTAATACTATATAGCTAGACTATTTATTTATTTAATATATTAAGCTTAGGTAATAGTAAGAAAAATAGAAAAAAAAGCTTATAGCTAGGCTATATAGTATCTAAGCTATTAATACTAAGCTAAATACTATTAATATTTTATTATTATAAGATAGTAATAGCTTTATTAGCTAGTAGCTTAGCTTTAGTCTTAGTAAAAAAGAGATTAGCTAAAGGCCTTTTACTTAGTAATAGTACCTAGCTTTTAAGTCTAAGGGCTAGGCTTAGTATTAATATTAATAGAAAGGGTAGTAATATACTAGTAAGGTAATAGGCTTACTTTTAAATAAAGTAAGTATAGAAATTAGTATTTAAAGTCTTAGTATAAAGTAAGTTAGCCTTTATATAATTAATTAGTCCTTAATAAGTAATATAGTAGTAAGTATATAAGTAACTAGGCTAGAAAGAAATAGTTACTTTATTTTCCTTAACTTCCTTACCTTAGCTTTTAAATATAAAAAAGCTTCTTAAGACTTAGCTATAGTATATAGCTTACTTACTTATTAAGGTTTAGTTACTAGCCTTATATAAAGCTATAAAGGTAAAAAGTATATAATTTTAGTTATTATAAGTTATTAGTATATAAGAAAAGGTAAATATATATAAGCTTTATTACTAGGTCCTAGAGATTAACTAACTACTTTAGCTAGCACTAAATACTATATAAAAGTATTTAACTAGCTTTTTTAAGCTTAGGAAATTATTTAGTAAGGTAGTGCTAGGATTACTAATATTACTAAAGGCACTTAATAGTTTATACTTTAAAGTAAAAAGTAATAAGTTTAGTAAAGGTAATAAGGCTAGGCTGCTAATATTAGTATTTAGAAGGCTTTTTTAGTTAAGGGGTACTGGATTATATATATTATTATAGTTACTATTAACTATAAGGCTTTTATCCTTTATTACTTACTTTTCTTAAAGTTAAGAGGCTAGTAGTAAGGATAGATAGTTAATTAGCCCTTACTTATACTTTTTTTCTATAGCTAGTAAGGTTAACCTTAAGGCTATAAAATTAGTTAGTTTACTATAGTAAGTATTATAAGTAGCTATTTAATTAGTTAGCTATATAGGGCCTAGGCCTGTATAGATAGGTATAAGTTATAAAGCCTAGTTATAGTTTTTAAATACTAGCTTAAAGGATATACTAATATAAATAATATTACCTTTAAGGACTGCTTTATTACTATTCTTATTAGCTAGTATATTACTTCTATTTAATTAAGTAGCTACTAGTATAAAGGTAGCCTGCCTATTAATAATATTATTATTTTATTATTATATTTTAAGTCCCTAGGTAATAGGCAATTTATATAGCCTTCCTGGCCCTTAGTATAAACTAGTAATAGGCAATTTATATAGCCTTTCTAGCCTTTAGTATAAACTAGTAATAAGTAATTTATATAGCCTTCCTAGCCCTTAGTATAAACTAATAATAAGTAATTTACATAGCTTTTTATATTATTTTACTAGCCCTTGCTATTATTATTACTATTACTACTATTATTACTATTACTATTATTATTACTAACTAGTACTTAGGGATTTATATAGCCTTTTAGGCCCTTACTACTAACTAGTACCTATAATAATAAGGGATTTATAAGGCCTTTTAGGCCCTTAGTATAAACTAGTAATAGGGAATTTATATAGCCTGCCTAGCTATTACTATTAATTGCTTTTTAGGGCTATAGCTAGGGGTAAGGAGGCTAGAATTAGTTTATAGCTACTATTTATAAAAAAAGGTTTTAGTATATTTTACCTAGGCCTATAGGTTTAAAGCTACTAAGGACTATATTATACTTTTAGGCTACTATTACTATTTAATTAGCTATTACTACTTTTTTTATTAGTTTTATTTTTTAATTATTTAGCCTTTATTAGGCTAGACCTAAAAGATAGTTTACTAAGCTATTAAAAAATACTATAGTTTATTTTAAGTAACTAGCTACTTAATTAGTTAGTTAGTAAGTAATTAGTTATTAGTACTTTACCTATAATTTTATAATCTTAGCTATTTATTTATTTATTATTAGTTTTTTTATTTTTTCCTTTTATTAGCCTTACTATCTTAAGGGGTAAGAGAAAGGAAATATAAGGTAAAAAGATAGATTTTTAAGAAATATAAAGGTATTTAGCTTTTTTTTATAGAAACTTAAGCTTTAGTTATACTTAGTATAGCTAGCTTTAATTCTTAGTAATATTTAGTAACTAGGTGTATTTTTCTTATTATTTTAAAGTAGTATTTAGGTTACTTAGGGTTTTATATTAGTATTTTTAAGCTTTAGTACTAGGTAATTATATATCTTTATACTTAGCCTTAACCTGCTAATAGTAATAATAGCTTTTCTTTATTTAATTTAGCTTAGCCTTTAGTAATCCTTATTATTTACCTTTTTTTTCTTAGCTACTTATAGCTATAAGTATAGTAATAAAGGCTTTCTAGCTAGCTAGGGTATTTTATATTTAAGTAATAAGGTAAAGAATTAAATTAATTAACAGTTTATAATACTATATAACTAAGTTTATAATAGCTTTTTACTTTTCCCTAGATCTTTAAGCTATAAGTAAGTTTTTAAATAAAATAAATCTAGTTATTTTAAGTAAAATAGTACTTTTTTTTTTATATCTTTAGGCTGCTACTATCTAATTAAATAGTAAAAAGGCCTGTTAGCTAGTAGGGCCTACTATAAAGTACTATTATACTTTTTTTAAATTTTTTATTAGTTTTATACTAGCTATTATAGTACTTTTATAGCTACTATTAGCTTATACCTAGATCCTAGTTTCTTTTTAGCTTAATAGCTACCTAGCTATTATATATATTTTAATACTATATTATAAATAGGCTTTATAGTAAATAGGTTAATAGACTTAGTAGTTTTACTTTACTATAGCTTATATTATCTTTTAGCTTATATTATTTTTATTAAATTATATAATATAAACCTTACCCCTTTAACCTAGCTAGTATTTTTTTTAAAAGCTATACCTACCTATATAATAATTTCCTTTTTTTCTTTACTTAGTAATATAATTATAGTTAGTAAGGGTATTTACTATATTACTAGCTTTTTTTATAATACTTATATATATATTATATATATATATTTATTTATAGATAGTAATATTTTATTTTAGCCTTAACTATAGCTAGCTACTTACTTTTAGGTTTTTACTAGAATTTTAAGTTTAATTAATTATTTTTAATTAACTTAGCTTATACTTATTATAAGCTAGCCTTACTTTTATCCTTACTTTTCTTAGCCTTAGCCTTACCTTATTATTTTTACTAGCTAGCTAGGGCTATTACCTCCTTACTACTTTATATATTTATTACTTTTTCCTTTTTCTTTTTTTTCTTACTTAATTATATTATATTTCTCTTTTTTATTTTATTTTATTTTATTTTATTTTACTTTATTTTATTATGCCCTATCTATTAGCCTTAACTATATCTTTTATATTTACTACTAACTATTTTTATTTTTATTACTTTATAAATATTATACTTTTTTTAATTTTTTTATTTACTATCCCTTCCTGCCTTATAAATATTATACTTTTTTTAATTTTTTAATTAGCTATACTATCTTAGTCCTTATACTTGCCTTGCTTTTTTTAACCCTTTTTAACTCTTTTTCCTTTTTTTTAATTAATTTTTAAATACTTCTTTACCTTTAAAATCTATCTCTATATTACTATTAGCTACCTAACTATCTGCTTACTGTATTTTAAAAGAGTATATTTAGATTTAATATCTTTTGCCCTTACTATATGCTTTTAACTGCTATTTATTGCCCTAACTGGCCCTGCCTATAAACCTATATAAGTTTAACCTAACCTTAACCTGGATTAGACTGCCTATATACTTAATAAAAATATATTTAAAATTATATTTACTTATAATTTATTATAATTAAAATATACTTAATATAAAATTATATTATAAATATAAGTTATTTACTTTATAGTTAATTTTAATTATATTTTATAGTTATTATAAGTATTATATATTAATAAAAATATTACTATTTAATTTACTTTATTTAAAATAATTAATTTAATAACTTTTTAAAAAAAATATATAAAATAGTTTTATAATTTAGTAGCTATAAGTTAATTTTTTTATTTTTTTATATAAATAAATTTTATAAAAAATAAAAAGTAATTTATAAAGTAGTTTTAGTATATAGCTTATTAAAATATTTTTAGTAAGTATATAAATAAAATATAATTTAATTAATTAATTATAAATTAAAAAATATATATATTACTAGCCTTTTTAACTAATTAAATAACTTTATTAATAATAAAAAAAATATTAAGTAAATTTAAACTTAAACTTAAATTTAAAAAGTAATATAATTAAAAAAACTTAATTAAAGTAAAAAATTAAAAATTATTATTTTTTTAAATTACTAAACTTTAGGTTTTTTTTTTTAAAATTTAATAAATTTATAAACTTAAAGTTAAAACTATAATTACTAACTTAAGTATTTTTTATTTTAATTCCTTAGTTAAGCTATTACTTAAAATACTATAAAAGTTATTTATTTTTTAAAGTATATAAATTACTAAAAATTCCTTTATTACCTTTAAGTTTAAATAAAAATTTAAACTTAAAATTCTTTTTTATTAAAATAGCCTTAAAGAAAAAAGCTAATAATTCCCTTACTAATTAAAATAACTATAAATTATTTAAAGGGTTATAATATAGTAATTTTATAAATAAAAGTAAAAGTTATTTTATAAATAAAAATAACTAATACTTATTTAGGTAAGATAAGTTTTTAATAACTTAAAAAATAGGATTTTTATTATAAATATAGTTTATAATAAAATTAATATTAAAGGGCTAAAAGTTTATAAAATACTAAAAGTATTAATAATTAGTATTATATAGTAAATTAAAAACTTTATTATATAGTATTAAAATTATAAAATAAATAGTCTTAACTATTTTTTTTATATTAATAGTAAATTTTATTTTAGCTATTATTTAATATTAGATTTTTTATAAAGTTATAATTATACTTTTAATAAAATAACTATAGTAGCTTTTAATATATATTTTTTAATTAAATACTTTTAGTAATTTTTTATAAAAAGAAAAGATTAACTTAAAGGTACTAAATATTATATTTACTAATAAAAGGAAAATTAGTATATAGATTTTAATATAAAAAACTTTAAGTATATTTTTATTTTTTTTTAAAATAAATAAAATAGGCTTAGTAGGTTTATTTTTAAATAAAGCTTAGATATAAATATTAAGATAGGGCTAAAGTTAGTTTTAAAATAACTTAGTAAAATAATAATTTTTTTAATTAGTTTTAAATATAGTAAAAAGTTTAATAAAAAGCTTCTTTTAAAAGGTTTTTTTAATACTAAGTTTTATATTAAAGCTAAAAAGCTTAAAAATAATAAATTTATACTATAATTAAATTATTTTATAGTAACCTATAAAGGTAAGGTTAAAGATAAAGGTAAGTAAAAGGTAATAAAAAATCTAAGCCTTATCTAGGATTTTATATAGAATTTATATATTAATAATACTTTTTACTTTAGTATTAAGATTTACTTTTATATATTAAAGTCTAATTAGTAATAAAATTCTTTAATTTATATAAAGTATTATTAAAATTAATAAAATAAACTTTTAATATTTATATAAAATTACTTAAGTAATAAACTTAAGGGCTTTTTATTATAAGTTTTTATTTAAGCTTAGTAATATAAAAGTAACTTAAAGTAAAAGTATAAAAAACTAATAATTTTAGCTAAATACCTTAATAATAAGACTAGTAATACTTTATATAAAAAGTATATAGTATTAAAATAGTAATAAAAATATATAAATATACTAAATAGCTTATATATAAAAAAGCCTAGAATTTTAATTAAATAGATTATTTAATAGCTATAATATACTATATTATTAAATAATAGCTTAAAAATTAAGGCCTTAGTATAAAAATTAAATATATATAGTATATTAATTATAAGTAAATTACTTTTTTTTTTATATTTATTTATTTTATAAAAAATTAGTTTTTTTACTAATTAAAAAGTAAATAAAAAGTTTTTAAAAAAACTATATAAAATAAAAAGTAAAGAATTACTAAGTAAATAAAGGTTTTTTTAATTTAAAGTAACTTATTAATATAATTAAAGTTTTATAAAAAAAAAAGTTAAGTAAAATAATAAACTATAAAAATTATAATATAAAAAAAAAGTTAAAAAAATAAGTAAAAATTATAAGATAAAAAAGGTAAATAGTTAGTAATAATTAATAAAAAAAGCTAAAAAGTAATTTTTCTAGCTTATTATTATACTATATTAAAAGAAAGATATTAAAGTAAAAAGTAAATTCCTTATAAATACTATAGCTTAAGAAGTAATAAGTAATAAATATAATATAAAGGTAATTTTTATATACTTACTAGGTAAAATAAATAGTATTTTATAAAAATAAATATTACTTTTTTTTAATTTTAAAGGTAAGGTTAGCCTTAAGACTATTATAAATAGTAAGTAATAAAAGCTAATTTAAGGTAAATAAGCTATAGTTATTAAATATAGTTAAAAATAAGTTTTTATTATAATTATAAGCCTTAATATAAATAATTTTAAGGTTTTAAGTATTTAGGTTTTCTAGGTAATTTTATTATTATATAAATAAGGCCTTTACTATATAGGTACTAGCTTTATAAAAAAAAAAAGATTAATAAAATAAACTAAAAAAAGGCTAAGTATTAATAAGATAGTTAATATTAATATAAAGATACTTAAGGTATTTTATTTTTTATAGTAGTATTTATTATTATTAAGGATTTACTAATATTATTAAGTATTTATAGTTACTAAGGTTAACTTAATATAAAGGTAAATTAAAAAACTTAAAATTTAATATAAATAAAATAAAGGTTATAAGTTATATTATTATTATATAAATAAAATTACTATTAATAATATTTTTTAAATTATATACTTAAAAAAAAAGCTTTAGGTTTTTAAAATAAAAAAATAGTTTTAAAGAAGTTATTAAAATAAAATATAAATTAATATAGTATATAATACTTTTTTAAAAGAAATAAAAATATATACTAGAAATTAAATATTAAAGCTATAGTATATAAGTAGTATTATCTTCTTATAGTTATTAGCCTAAGGGGTTTTTTTTTTATAAAAATATTTTTATATAAGCTAAATTAAAGCTATAAGGTATTTTTTATAAATAATATATAAGAAGTATTTTATAAGCTATAAAAAAAATAATCTTATTAAATAGCTTTTATTAATATTTATAAGAAAGGCTATTATATTTTATAAATAATAGCTTATAGCTTATTAATTAAGCTTAATTACTAGGTTTTAAAAAAAAGATAAAAACTAAAAAGTATACTATTAATATTTAAAATATATTAAAAAAAATATAATAAGTTTTTATAAAAATAAAACTATAAGGGTAAGTAATCTAATTATTATATAAATTATAGCTATAAGGTAAAATAAATAATAAATAAAAAATACTAAAGCTTTAAATTATAGTAAGGTATTTAGCTTTAAGCTATATATTATTAATATTTTAAGTTTTTATAATAAAGCTAATTAATATAATAAGTAGTATTTATTAAATATATTTAGTTTTAAATAAAAAAAGTATTTATTATTATATTAATTATTTAGTAAGCTATTACTTACTAAACTTAAAGAAATTAAAGTTAAATAAATTAAAAAAGTAATATATTAAGGAAGGAAAATATAATTTAAATTATTATAGTTATTAGGTAAGGGTAATAAAGGTATAGCTAGGTTATTAAGTAAATAAAAAGGTATATATATATTATATTAAGAAAAATTATAATATAAGCTAAAAGTAAAGTTAAAATTACTATATTTAAAATCCTTATATAATAAGATTTTTTATTATAATAAAAAAAAGGAATTACTTAATTAAATTAGTTAAAGTTTAAAGAGTAAAAAAAAGTATAATATTAAGTTATAATATTAATATATATAATTTTTATAATTATTAAGGAGTTTAATTATAAGTAAATAAAAATAAAGCTAGTAAAATAAAAAGGGTTAAAAAAGTAAAAAATTAAAGTAAAAATTATTTAAAATTTAAAAATAAAGTTAGTATAAAGTCTTAGTTTTATAGTAAATTAAGCTAAATAAATAGTATAAAAGCTAGTACTAAGGCTAATACTAAGGCTAGTAAAGTAGCCTATTTTTATAAAAGGTTAGGCTAAATAGATAGTATAAAGGCTAGTACTAAGGCTAATACTAAAGCTAATAAAATAGCCTATTTTTATAAAAGGTTAGGCTAGATAGATAGTATAAAGGCTAGTACTAAAGCTAATATTAAAGCTAGTAAAATAGCTTATTTTTATAAAAGGTTAGGCTAAATAGATAGTATAAAGGCTAGTACTAAGGCTAATACTAAGGCTAGTAAAGTAGCTTATTTTTATAAAAGGTTAAGCTAAATAAATAGTATAAAGGCTAGTACTAAGGCTAATACTAAGGCTAGTAAAGTAGCTTATTTTTATAAAAAGTTAGGCTAAATAAATAGTATAAAGGCTAGTACTAAGGCTAATACTAAGGCTAATAAAGTAATTTAGTTTAATATTAAATTTAATTAAGTTAATAATATTAATACTTAAGGTTATTATTTTTTAAATAGTATTAGTAATTAAAATAGTTTACTAATTATTTTTTAATATTTATTAAAAAAATTTAAACTATAAAGTAATAAAAAGCTTAATAGATAAGTAAGTTATAAATTAAATTAAAAAAAAACTTAAATACTATTTTCTTAAGATTATAAAATAGCTTTTTATTATTATTTATAAAGTTAAGATTAGTATTTTTTTTCTTTTTAAGCTTTAATTAAAAATATTATAATTTAAGTAAAGTAAATAGTAATAAAAAAAAAAATAAAAAAAAAAAAAAAAAAAAAAAAAAAAAAAATAAAAAAAAAAAAAAATTTAAAAAAAAATTTAATATTAATAAAAATTATAAAAATAAAAAAAAAATAAAAAAAAATAAAAAAAATAAAAATAAAAAAAAAATATAATATAAATATAA
>JACWFA010000094.1:4167-19168 GCA_017579625.1 Fusarium sororula
TTTATTTATTTATTTATTTATTTATTTATTTATTTATTTATTTATTTATTTATTTATTTATTTATTTATTTATTTATTTATTTATTTATTTATTTATTTATTTATTTATTTATTTATTTATATTATAGTATCTTAGTAATAAAGGCTAGGTAAGTATAATAATATTATATTTACTAAAGCTTAAAAAGGTAAAAATTTAATATAAGGGATTTTCCTAATAAAGTTAAAAAGGTCTTAAAGTTATATATTAAATATATAAGGCTAGTTAGCCTTATCTTTAAATAGCTATTATAATTATTTTTTCTTTTTAATTTAGCTATTCTTAGCTAAGATAATATTACTATTAACCTTAATATAATTTATATAAGTTTTATTTTACTAAAGTAATTTATAGTACTTATTTATCTTAAAAATATAATATTAAAGTAAAAATATTATCTTTTTTATTATAACTAAAATAGTAATTTATAACCTTTAAGTAATTTTATAAAAATCTTTTATAATTACTTTTAGTTAAAAAACCCTTTAACTTATAGTAATTTTTTAATTTTTTAGGCTTTTATAAGCCTTTTAAATAAGCCTTTATAATACTTATTTAATCCTTTTTTTTTTTTTTTATATAACCTCTTTAGCTTATACTTCCTTTAGTTTTACCTTTTATTTTTAGTTTTAATTAATTAACCTTTTTATTATTATTTTTATTTTAATTTCTTTTTTTTTTTATTATTATATTTAATAATAAGTTTAATAAGCTTATAGTTACTATTAAAGTCCTTAGTAAGCTTAAAGTCTTTTTTAAACCTTTTAATTATATTTATTTTTTTTATATATATTTTCTTTATATTTATTACTTTTAAAAAGGTCTTAAAGCTATTTTTTTAAATTTTAAGGAATTAAGTAATTTATATTACTTTATTAATATTAGTTATATTTATAGTAACCTAGCTACCTTTAAGTATAATAAATATATTATTAGTAAAAGCTTTTATTACTTATAGGTTTTTCTTTCTTTTTATAATACTATTACTTACTAATATTAACTAGGCTTTTTAAGATCCTTAAAGGTAATTAAAAAAATATTATAACTATATATAAGTTTATATTTTTAATAATAATTACTATTATTATTAATAATTAACTTTAATTTTATAGTAATATTTATAAAAAACTTATTTATACTTTTTATTAATTAATAGTATTTTTTATAGCTTTATATATTACTTATAGTATTACTTTTTTTTTATTTAATATTAAAATTATTTTTATAAGTTAGCTTATTTATTTTTTATATTAATATTAATATATTTTAATATAAAAAGCCTTTTTTTTATATACTTAAATTATTATAGTTTATTATTATATTTATACTAATATATACCCTAGCTTTTATAATAATAAGTTTTTTAAAATTTAAAAGTATTTTTATATTTTTTAAACTTTATTTTTAAAAATAATAAATACTAAATATATAGCTTAATAAGTTATTACTTTTACTTTTTATTTTTAGGTAATTAAAAGCTTAAATAATAACTTTATTAAAACCTTTAAATTTTATATTAAATTTTTTAAGTTTAGCTTTATATTAATTACTAACTTTTATAAAGGTATTATATTAACTATTTATTGTATTTTAATACTTATAAATATTATTAACTAATAGTTAGGTTAGGGAATGTACTTAATAGAAGTATAATAAATATACTAGCTGTGTTTTCTTTTAATTTTAACTTTTATAAAGGTTATAAAGGTTAATAAAAGATCTTTTAGGTAGGATGAAGGAAGGGACCTGACATAGCTGCCAAGGGACCTATAGGCAGTATTTATACTGCTTGATTAAGGCAGTAATTATACTACTAAGGCAGATAAACCTTTACTAATATTAAGTTTTAAGATACTGGCTTACTATAGGGGCCTTACTATTTAAGCCTCTATATAAAAGTTAAAAGCTTAATAGCCTTATAAGGCTAATAGAAAAAAAAAAAAATAAATAAATAAATATTATAATTTAGCCTTAAAGTATTATTATAAATATTAAAAACTTTTAAGGTTTTATTTTATAATTACTTTTTACTTACTTTTTACTTTTTAATTAACTTTTTTTTATTACTTAAAGGTCTTTTATTTAAACTATTTAAAAAATATTACTTATAATTAAAGCTTAATATATAATAATTTAATTTTATTTTAATTTACTATTTTTTTTTTAAACTATAAAGGCTAAAATAATAAACTTTTTAATAATATTAATAATTATTTTACTTTTTATTATAAGTTTAAATTTTATAATTTTTAAAAAATATAAGTATTTTCCTTTAAATATATAAAGCTTTATTAAATATACTTTTAATTATTTTTAAATTTATATTATAAAGAATTATAATAAATTAGTTTAAGTACTTAATTAGTATTATAATAATTTAGTTTTTTATAGTTATTATTATAATTAGTTTTAGTAGTTTTTAAGTTAAAATAAAAAAAGATTTACTTATAGTTTTTATAGTTACTTTTACTTATATTTAGTATTTTTATAGTTAATATTTTTAAATTTAATTAATACTTTTTTTTAATTATTTTTATTTTTATAAAGCTACTTTAATTTATAACTTTAATCTTTTACTTTTTAACTTAGCTTAAAACTTAACTTATATTATTATAATTTATAGTATATTTTTTATATTTATAATAATAATTTATTAATTATATTTTATTAATTATTTTTTTTATTTTATAAAGTAATATATTTTTTTATAAATTTTTTTTTTTTTTTAATTTATTTAACTTTTTATTAATTATTTTTTTCTTTAAGGTTTAATATTAATAAGAAATTATACTTTTTATAGTTTTTTATTTAAAATATTTTAAAAAAACTAATATAAAAAATATTATATATTTTTATATATTAATTTAATAAGGCTAGTTAATATACTTATAGCTTAATATATTTAGTAATTTAAAAAGGTTTAATAAATCTTAAAATTAGTTTTTTTTTTTTTTTTTAAACTTTAAATTCTTAATTAAAAATATAATTAGTTATTTTTACTTAAATTTTATTTTTTAGTACTTTATATTAAAGTACTTTATTTATCTTTTTATAGTATTTTATTAATATATTATAAGCTTATTTTTTAATTTTTATAGTTTTTTTATTTTATATTAAACTTTTAAGACTTTTTCTTTAAAGCTAATATTTTAAATAATAATATAAAATTCTAAGTTAAAACTTATTAAAGCTTTATTTAAAGTAACTTTTATTATTATATTAACTTTTAAATTATATATAAACTAAGCTATTTATAGGAATTTTAGCTAAATATTTTAGTTTTTTTTAATAAAATATTATAAATAATAATTAAATATTTAATTTATTTTTTTTATTTACTTATTAATTTAAAAGTAAAATACTATTAATAATCTTTATTTAATTTTAAAGTAATAATATAATTTTAATTAAAAAGTACTTATAAAAATAAACTTTTTATTAAAAATAATACTTTTAAGTACTTTAAATTATAATTTAATTTTCTTATAAAAAAGCTTAGTAAGTTTAAAAATAGTAATTTTAATAAAAATAAGTAAAAATTATATAAATTTTATAAACTTATTAACTATTACTAAGATTATATTAACTAATTAGCTTTTAAAAAGTATTAGTAATAGCTTTATTATAAAGTTTATAAAAACTTTTTTAAAAAAATATAATAAAATTAAAAGGCTTTTAAGCTATTTATAAAATTAATATTTCTTAAATATTACTTTTTAGTAAATACTATATATAAAAATATACTATTTTATATTAGTTTTTAAGCCTTTTTAATAAAGCTTTTTTTAAATTAATTTTTAGGTTTTTTTAGTATTAAAATAACTTATTAAAGGATTATTATAATATAACTTTAATATTTTTTTTTTTAAATTAAAATTTAGTAATATATAAAGTTAATTTTTAAAGTAAAAAAACTTATTTTTAATTTTTTATTTTTAAAAGCCTTTTTTATAATTTACTTAAAATATTTTATCTTTTTAGCTAGGTATTAACTTATTTTTTAACTATATAAGTTAAATTAGTTTAATTAGTAACTTTAATATTTTATTTTTTAATAAACTTTCTTAATATAAAGATTAAATTACTATTTTATTAAAAATTACTATAAATAATCTTAATATTTCTTAAAATTATATATTTAAATTAGGTTTTTAATTTATAATATTTATATTATTTAGTAATAAAACTAAATTATTTTTAATACTTAAAGATATTTTATTTACTTTTAATTTATTTAAAGTTTAAAATAAAATCTTTTTTTTTATAAGTATTTTATTTAATCTTTTTCTTAGCTTTTAACTTTTTATTATAACTTATACTTTTATTATTTTATTTTTTAAGAATTTAATTAAATTTAATTTATAATATTTTTTTTTTTAATTTTTAAAGATTTTAAAGAAATATTAATAGAATTTATTAATCCTTTTTTATATTTAATTATAAAGTTATAAGTTATTAAATATAAATATTATTATACTTATTTTTTATTTAATTTTATATTTTTTATAAATAATTAAAAGTTTTAGTAATTACTTAGGACTTTTATTTATTTTAAAGTATTTTTAAGGTAATATTACTAATACTTAAATAACTTTATAATAATTATTATTTTTTAATTAAAAGTATTATATTTTTTCTTAAAGTTATTAAACTTTTAAAATTAAAATATAATAAAGTAATATTTTTTTTTATTATTTAGTTAAAAAAAAATATTAATTATAATATAATTTAATATATTTATTTTAATATAAATATATTTTTTAAAATTAAAATACTTTAAAATTAAAGCCTTTTTAAACTTAATAATAAAGGCTTAAAATACTTATTTTTCTTAATTATTTAACTTTATATTTTTTAATTTCTTTTTATTTTAATTTTTTTTTAAAAAAGCTATAAAAAATACTATAATTTTTAAGTAATTATAAATAAACTATTTATAAAAATTATAAAATCTTAAGAAAATTTATATTTTTTTATAAGTAATAAGTTTAAGTTATTTAATAATAGTTTAAATATTTACTAAGTTTATTTTAATATTTTTAATAATTAAAATAAATCCTAGGAACTTAACTTAATTTTAATAAAAAGTATATTTAAAGGGTTTTATATATAATTTAGCTATTTTTATTTTCTTAAAGATTTAACTTAAATATTAAATATATTTTTTTTTTATTTTTAAAAAAACTAAAATATTATTTAAATAAATTATATAAATTATATTTATAAAACTTTAAAAAGCCTAGTAAATATAATATTAAAATATAATAAGTATATTAATTAGTTTAAATAGTATTACTATATATTTAAAATAATTATAATAAGTTTAAAAAGTAGTTTTTTATTTATTTCTTTTTTAAATATAAATTTAATAATATATATTTTTAATATTAATTTTAAAAAAATATTTAATTATTTAAATTTTATTTATAATTTTTAATATTAAAGGTAAAAAGTAATAGTTTTTAATTATAATAATATTTAATCTTTAATAGTTTATATAAAAATATAAGCTTTTATCCTTTTTAAAAATAAAAAAAATAGGTAATTTAATTAAACTTTTAAAAAAGTAAATTTAGTTAGTTTTTAAGTTTTTTTAAATATATTTATAAAGTTTTTTAAGTTTTACTTAAAATAAAAAGTAAATTAAACTATAAAATAGTTTTTTTTTTCTTTAAGGTTAATTATATAGTTAGTTTTTTTAAAGTTAAGTATTTTAATTATTTTATTATAGCTAAAAACCTTAATATAGGCTTTAAATTTAAAAAAAGTATTTTTAAATTAGTTTAGTTTTTAAAGTTTTTTATTAAAAAGTAAATAAAGCTTATTAATAATAATAATAATAAAAATCTTAACTTAGTTATAAATCTTTTTTAAAAATTACTAAGATTTTAAAAGTTTAAGTTTTTTATAATAACCTTTAAATTATTATTTTTTTATTTTAAAGTTAATTATAATTTAAAGGTTTTTTAAAGTAATAATAAAAAAAAATATAAGTTTTTTTTAGTTTTTTTTATTAATACTTATTAAACTTTAAATAGTTTTATATATTTATTTTTAGTAATTAGTTATAATTAGAAATACTTTTTAATATTTTATTATTTTAAGTTAGTTATTATTAGCTTTTTAAAAAAAAATATTTATATTTTTTAATTTTTAAAATCTTTAGAATTTTATAAAGGTTTTATTAATAGTATTTATTTTATATTATAATTAATATAAGCCTAAATTAATATACTTTTATAACTTTAAACCTTAATTATAATTAAAATTCTTTTTTAAAACTTAATTTAAGGTATATTTAAGTTATATTTAATATTTATTATAAAAATATTAATTAAAAATTAATTTATATTTTTAATTAAATTTAGTTTTTTAATTTTTTTATTTAATTAGTTTTTTTTAATATAAAGTAATTTTATAAGTAATATTTAGTTTTATAATAATTATAGTATTTTATTAAGCTTAAGTTTTTATTTTTATTTTTATTTTTATTTTTTAAAGTTTAAATAAAGGTTTAATTTAAATTACTTTTTTAAAGATATTAATAAGAAAATATTTTTATTTATTTTTATAATTAATATAATTTCTTTTTAATTAGTAAGGTATTAATTATAATTATAATATATTTATTTTTTTTATTAAATATATTTTATAGTTATTATATTAATTAAACTAATTTTTTTTATATTTTAAGAAATTTAATTTTTTTTTAAAATATTATAATATTTTTAAGTATTAGTAATAATTCTATATAGTATTAGTAAATATAAGCTATTTACTTTAACTTATATAAAAAGTAATTTTTAATAAATATAAAGTATTTATAAAAGTTTTAAGAAAACTAATTAAGTTATTAATAAGTATATTTAAGTTAGGCTATAATAAGAATTTAGTAATTCTTTTTATTTTTTATAAGAATTAAAAATTATTTTTTAAAAGCTTTTTAATTTCTTTTAAAGGCCTTTTTTTTTAAAATTATTTATTTAAATAGCTAGATTATATTAATTTAATATTTAAGGTTATATTATTATAAATAAAGAAAATTATACTTTTATTAATATAGTATTATTTTTATATTCTTTTAAAGCTTTAATTTATATTATTAAGTTATTTATTTTTCTTTTAAAAAGTAATTAAGTATTTAAAAGTAATAATACTTTTTATTTTAATTTTATTTTTTAAAAAGGAAAAAAATAAGCTAGCTTTAGTTTAATAATAACTTAATAAAATATTATTTAAGTTATAGTTTAAGCTTTTAATACTTAAGATATTTTTTTTAAAAATTTAAATTATTTTTCCTTTAATTATTAAAAAAGGTTTAAAGTTAGTCTTTTTAAATAAGTTATTTTAATTCCTTTTCTTATTATTAAAAAGTAAGCTTTACTTTAAGTTATTTAATTCTTTTTTTTAAAGTAATAATATAAGTAATATTAATAAAGGTTTAAGTTATTTTATATATTATAATTTAAAATAACTTTTTTTTAGTTATTTAGGTAAAGTTAGTAATAATTATTTAAAGTTTTAGTATTAATTTATCTAGTTTAGTACTAAAAGTAATAGTTTATTATAAATTAATTATTATAATTAAATAGCTTAAAGTAAAAGCTTTAGAATTATTATAGTATTTTAATAATAAAGGCTAGGTAAGTATAATAGTATTATATTTACTAAAGCTTAAAGAGGTAAGAATTTAATATAAGGGATTTTCTTAATAAAGTTAAAAAGGTCTTAGGGTTATATATTAAATATATAAAGCTACTTAGCCTTATCCTTAAGTAGCTATTATAATAAAGTTATATATAAATATAATATTTTTTAATTACTTTTAAAAATCTTATAAAATTTAGTTAATATTAATAAATAATAATATTATAAAAAAAAGGAAAAACCTATAAGCTATAATAATTTTTATTAATAATATATTTATTATACTTAAAGCTAGCTAAATTACTATAAATATAAATAATACTAATAAAATAATATAAATTACTTAAATCCTTAAAGTTTAAAAAAAAAGCCTTAAAACCTTTTAAAAAGTAATAAATATAAAAAAAATATATTTAAAAAGTAAAAGTATAATTAATAAGTTTAAAGAAAACTTTAAGCTTATTTAAGACTTTAATACTAACTATAAGCTTATTAAACTTATTATTAAATATAATAATAAAAAGAAAAAAAATTAAAATAAAAATAATAATAAAAAGATTAATTAATTAAATTAAAAATTAAAAATTAAAAATTAAAAGAAATATAAATTAAAGAAATTTAAAAAAAAAAAAGATTAAATAAGTATTATAAAGGTTTACTTAAAAGGCTTAAAAAAGCTTAAAAAATTAAAAAGTTATTATAAATTAAAAAGTTTTTTAATTAAAAGTAATTATAAGAAATCTTTATAAGTTTACTTAAAAGTTATAAGTAATTATTTTAATTATAATAAAAAAAGTAATACTTTTACTTTAATATTATAACTTTAAAATAAATAATTACTATAAATAACTTTAATAAAATAAAACCTAAATAAATTATACTAAGATTAGTAATAATACTATTTTAGTTAAGAATAGTTAAATAAAAAAAAGGAAATAATTATAATAGCTATTTAAAGATAAGGCTAATTAGCTTAATATATTTAATATATAACCTTAAAACTTTCCTAAGTTTATTAGGAAAATCCTTTATATTAAATTCTTACCTTTTTAAGCTTTAGTTAATATAATATTATTTTACTTACCTAGCCTTTATTACTAAAATACTATAATACTAAATTTACTTTTTTAAAAGCTTAATTAAAAATCTTTTTTTTAAAAAGAATTAAAGTTTATATTTCTATATAAATTAGTAAAGGTTATATATTATTATATTTAAAAGTTATTACTTTTAACTTTTAATATTAAAAATTATAAATAAAATTTAAAAAAGAAAGTATTTTTTTAAAATTAATATTAAAAATATATATTATTAAATTTATATTTATAAAATATATAAATAAAAAATTACTTTTTAAACTTATTATACTTATTTTAAATATATAGTAATACTATTTAAACTAGCTAATATATTTATTATATTTTAATATTATTAAAAAGTTAAATATCTCTATAGCTAATATATAAGGTATAGCTAATAGGGTCTTATAATATAAAAATAATATAATATAATACTTATTTTTTCGTATATTATAATATATAGTATTATATACTATACTAAAGAATATAATAACCTTAATATTAAGTCTTGAGGTTATATAGCTGCTGCCTTAAACCTTATAATCTAACTAAAAGTAATAGATTAAATCAGGCCTTAAGGCAATGCAGTATAAAGAACACAGGTTAAGGAACAATACAGATAATAAATACTTAGATTTTAATATTATATTTACTAAGCCCTTTAAGGTTTTATAAGTATAATTTACATAGTTAATTTAAATAATATATAAGTTTTTTTAAAAATAAAAAGAATTAATAAATACTTAATTAAATCTATAAAAAGATAAAAGTAATTAAATTATATATAAAACCCTTTAAATATACTTTTTATTAAAATTAAGTTAAGTTTTAAAAAGTTATTAAGTATTTAATAATAATAATTTTTTTTATTTTAATTTTATTATTAAAAAAAAAATTAACTTAAGTTTAATAATAACTTAATAAGGTATTATTTAAGTTATAATTTAAGCTTTTAATACTTAAAATATTCTTTTAAAAATTTAAGCTATTCTCTTTTTAGTTATTAAATAAGGTTTAAAATTAATTATTTTAAATAAATTATATTAGTTTTTTTTTTATTAAAAAGTAAGTTTATTTTAAATTATTTAATTTTTTTCTTAAAGTAATAATATAAGTAATATTAATAAAAAATTAAGTTATACTATATATTATTAAAAAGTAAAATATCTTTATAGCTAATATATAAGGTATAGCTAATAAGGTCTTATAATAAAAATAATATAATATAATACTTATTTTTTAATATATTATAATATATAGTATTATATACTATACTAAAGAATATAATAACCTTAATATTAAGTCTTAAGGTTATATAGCTATTACCTTAAACCTTATAATCTAATTAAATAGGGGCTTTAATTTATAAATATAAAAAAGATATTTTTTCTAGCCTTAATAAGCTATATACTTTCTCTCCAGCGCCTTATAGCGCTAGTAGCTAACCCTGGCATATAATAGTTAGTTAAATAAATTCTATTTAATTAACTATAGCTTCCTTTTACCTACTAAAGGACTCTTTAACTTTTAAATAAAAGCTCTTTTTTATATATAGAATTTTTTATTTTATATAATTAACTTTAATAGAATTTTCTAGGTAATTCTATTATATATAAACTTTAAATATTACTTAATAAACTCTTACCTAAAGGTTAATAAAAAATACTTTTATAAATATAATAATACTTAAGATTTAGTAATTATATTAATATTTCTTTATTTTATAAAGGTATTATTAGCTTTTATTACTTAAGGAATAAGTATATTTTAAGTATTATATTTTTATTATAAACTACTTACTATAAAAATAGTTTTAAGGTAAGTAATAAAGGATATTATATTTAAAAATAACTAGGCTAAGTAACTAGTTATTTATTTAACTATTATAGCTAATTACTTATACTTATATAACTTCTTTTTATATTACTTTATAGCTTACTTATTACTAAAGGCTTATAATATCTATATTATAAACTATTTAATAATATCTATAGTTAGTAAGGAAAGGTTATATATACTTTTAATAAATAGTTATTAGTTACTATTTACTTATATTTAATATCTTAACTATAATAAAAGTTAGTATATATTAATTTAATAAAGTAATTAAAATAAAGAACTTATAGATAACCTAAACTTAATTAGTTTTTAATAATTTTATAATTATTAATATAACCTTAAGAGATAGATAGATTAAAAAAGGTTAAAATTATAAGGAAACTATAGACTTTATAATTAAGCTTTTTATAGCTTTTTAGCTAATTAAGTAATATATTTATTATAATTAAAATTACTTAAGATACTATAGCCTAAAGGTAACCTTATTAATTAAGTTTATTAAGACTTTAATTTAGCTAGAGGCTTTATTATTAATACTTTTATAGCTATTATTAAAATATATAGATATTATTTATTAATTATTACTAAGTTAAAATACTATATAATAATTTAAAATAACTTTTTTTTAGATTTTTAAGTAAAATTATTAGTAATTTCTTATAGTTTTAATACTAATTTATTTAATTTAATATTAAAAATAATAATTTATTATAAATTAATTATTATAATTAAGTGATTTAAAGTAAAACCTTTAAAACTATTATAGTATTTTAATAATTAAGGCTAGGTAAGTATAATAGTATTATATTAACTAAAGCTTAAAAAGTTAAAAATCTAATATAAAGGATTTTTTTAATAAAGTTAAAAAGGTTATAAAGCTATATATTAAGCTAATTAGCCTTATCTTTAAGTAGCTATTATATTAATTAAATTTACTTTTTTAACTTTTTAATTTAATTAATTTTCTTAAATATAAAATAAGTTTAAAAGTAATTATTAATTTAATAATAATTATTAAAAAGTTAAATATCTTTATAGCTAATATATAAGGTATAGCTAATAGGGTCTTATAATATAAAAATAATATAATATAATACTTATTTTTTAGTATATTATAATATATAGTATTATATATTATACTAAAGAATATAATAACCTTAATATTAAGTCTTAAGGTTATATAGCTATTACTTTAAACCTTATAATCTAATTAAATAAGTAGCCTTAATTTATAAATATAAAAAAAATATTTTTCCTAGTCTTAATAAGCTATATACTTTCTTTATTATTACCTTAAAAAGGTAATTAATATTAAGGCTTTAATACTAAAGGCTTAATTCTAAATAAACTAAAAACCCTTAAAACTATTATAAAATACTTTACTTTATAATTAATATTAATAATAGCTAACTTAGTTATAATTCTTTAAATATAGTAATTACTTATTATATAAATAATCTTTTAATTAATATTAATAGTTTTTATTTTAATAATATTTTAAATTTATATACCTTTTTTTATAATTAAAAAATTATAAGTAAAGACTTTTTATATATTAATAAATTATTATTAAAATAGTAAGTTAATTTAGTACTTTTTAATTATAAAGTAAGGCTTTTTAATATATAAAATAGATTTAATTTTAAATATATTATAAGCTAGATATAAGCCTTAAAAGACCTTATTAATTAGCTAAAATAGGGTTAAGACTTATTAATAAAGTAATAGGTTTTTATAAATTAAATTATATTAAGTAGTAATAATAGTATATATTAAGTATAGTTTACAGAGTTAAAATATATAGTTATAGTAATTAAATTAATAGTATAAATATTATATTATAGGAATTAAGGGTAATTATAGTATAAAGGAAAGGAAATAAGGGAAAAAAAAAGGAAAAAAAGGCAAATTAGGAAAATAAAAGTTTTAATATTAAAGGAAAAACTATAAATATTAGTAGACTAAAGCTAGCTATATAGGTTAGTAATAGATTAGATTAGGCCTTAAGGTAATATAGTATAAAGAATATAGGTTAAGGAATAATATAAATAATAAATACTTAGGATTAATAATAATTATAATATTTTATTAAATTTTTATTTTTATTTTTATTTTTATATTTATTTTTTAAAATTTAAATTAAATTTTAATTTAAATTATTTTTTTATAATTATTAATAAAAATATTTTCTTTTTAGGTATTTATTATTTAATTATACCTTAATATATATTTTTTATATTATATTACCTTATAGCTTAATTTAATTTATTACTAATTTATATAGCTAGCTTTAGTTTATTAATATTTATAGTTTTTTTTTAATATTAAAACCTTTATTTTTTAATTTAATTTCTTTTCTTTTTCTTTTTCTTTATATTATAATTATTTTTAATTTTTATAATATATTATTTATATTATTAATTTAAGTACTATAACTATATATTTTTACTTTATAAATTACTATTAATATAGCTTATTATTACTACTTAATTTAATATTTATAATAAAAGCTTATTATTATTTTAATAAGTATTAACTTTATTTTATATTAAAAAGTAAAGTATTTTTATAGCTAATATATAAGGTATAGCTAATAGGGTCTTATATAATAAATATAATATAATATAATATTTATCTTTTAGTATATTATAATATATAGTAATATATACTATACTAAAGAATATAATAACCTTATTATTAAGTCTTAAGGTTATATAGCTATTACCTTAAACCTTATAATCTAATTAAATAAGTAGCTATAATCTATAAATATAAAAAAGATATTTTCCCTAGCCTTAGTAAGCTATATACCCTTTTTATTATTACCTTAAGTAGGTAATTAATATTAAGGCTTTAATATTAAATACCTAATTCTTAGTAACTTTAAAACCTTTAAAATTATTATAAAATACCTTATTATATAATTAATATTAATAATAGCTAACTTAGTTATAACTATTTAAATATAGTAATTACTTATTATATAAATAATACTTTAATTAATATTAATAGTTTTTATTTTAATAATATTTTAAATTTATATATTTATTTTTATAATTAAAAAATTATAAATAAAAACCTTTTATATATTAATAAATTATTATTAAAATAGTAAGTTAACTTAGTAATTTTTAATTATAAAGTAAGGCTTTTTATTATATAAAATAAATCTATCCTTAGATATCCTTAGTTTAAGTTCCTGCTTCTTTACTAATATTACTTTATTTATTCTTATATATAAGGTTAGTTAGTTATATACTTTAGTATATATATTTAATTAATAAAGTTATAACTTATAACTTTAGGTTAATTTAACTTTTACTAACTAACTTATATAAAAGTTAAGCTAATTTTATTAATTCTAACTTTAATAAAACCTTTAAACCTTACTATTACCTTATATTTATCTATCTCTATTTATAGATATACTTTATTTATTTAAAAGTATTACCCCTACTATATAAATAACCCTTTTAAATATATTAAAAAGCTACTTTTTATATATAATTAAACCTATTAAGGTAGCTAGAAAAGTAGCCTAATATAACTAAAAGAAGTTACTTTCTTTTAGGTCCTTTTTTAGTTTCTTAAGATATAATAGCTTTTTATTAACCTATATTAGGTTAATTATATAAATAAGGCTTTATTAGCCTATATAATAAATTAACCTAATTAAAATATAATTAAAAATTACTATTTTAATAAGGCTAGATTAGTACTTTAATAAGAAGCTTTTTTTAATAGTAATTACTATTATATAAATCTTTTTATATTTTTTATTATTAACTATTTTCTAGGCTAGCCTAATACTTAAATTAAGGTTATAACTAGTTATATAGTACCCTTAATTATATAGCTATAGGCTTCTTTATATAGTAAGTATTTTATTAGTAGCTAGGATTAATATTAGTAATTATAACTAATAAAAAGAAAGTTAAGTTAAGGAATATACTTTATAATAAATATACTAACTATAGTATTCTTTTAAGTAAAATATAAAAAAGGACTTAATATAATTACTAAAGGGTAAGTAGTATTTATACTACTTAATTAAAGTAATAATTATATTATTAAAGTAAATAAACCTTTATTAATATTAAGTTTTAAAATATTAGCTTACTATAAGGGCCTTATTATTTAAGCCTTTATATAAAACTTAAAAGCTTAATAGCTTTATAATACTAATAAAAAAAAAATATTATTTTAATTTTTTAAATAAAATAAAAAAAGGGACTTAATATAGCTATAAAAGGTAATATTTATATTACTTAATTAAGGTAGTAATTATATTACTAAGGTAAATAAACCTTTATTAATATTAAGTTTTAAGGTACTAGCTTACTATAAGGGCCTTACTATTTAAGCCTTTATATAAAAGTTAAAAGCTTAATAGCCT
>JACWFA010000095.1:0-18368 GCA_017579625.1 Fusarium sororula
TTTAAGAATTCTTTAGCTTTTAAAGTATTATATTATATTCTTTTATTAGTTATAATATAAATATAAGCTTTTTAAGCTAATAAGCAGGGCTTAAAAAGATAGTATAGTTTTTAAAATAACTTATATTTTTAAATCTTAATTTAAATATACTTATAAATATTATATAATTTCTTTAAATTTTTATCTTACTAATATAGTTATTAAAGTATTTAATAAAAATATTTATAATTTCAACTAAAGCTTAGTTAGCTAGTTAAAGATAATATAAAAAGGAGGGGCTAATTTGGCCATGTGTCGGAACTTTTGTCCATGCACTGTACATCCAATGCATAACAGTGATGAAAAGTAACATAATATCCAAGACATCATCCAGTCAAACTTCAATATCCATTCTCTCTGGAGTTACCTCCTCAACGTAATCCAGCAGCGAAGAACCTATACCACGAGATTGATGAGTCCATATTTTCTTCTGAAAGTCTTCTTCTGGCTTCTTCGTAGACGTCGTATTCCAAGGACCAAATACAAGCCTTGGGAAAGCTAACCGTATGAGTTCCACAGTGATATCCAAATCGGCTTGTCTCCAGATCCTTACACCGATTATATCCAGAGACGTGTGAGAAGAGCTTTATCAGCTTCAGCCATCTTTGGCCGGACCCAGTACCACAGCCAGGCTGATCGCACCATAAAACGTGCTTAGTTCTGTCGGTAAAAACAGGATTCCCAGCATCGCCATATTGTAGACTCCTAAGCCATTCGAAATTCAATGGATCCAAGTATCTCCAGCGACGGCTGATGTGTAACCTAAAGGAGTTCTTATTTAATAAACCATTCTTCTTGCAACACCTCTCGTACGTGCTGCGCGGGCGCTCCCAGACGTATGTTATGTTGCACTCTAGGCATATATAACAAGGACTAACACAGCCATCATCTCTCCCTGGAATTGACTTTGGAACATAGTTGCAGCAGCAAATAGTGCACTCCAAGTTGTCGAGCAAGCGTTCCGTCGCATCTGAAGAATGTGGACAAAGGTGACCACAATCTCGGAGAACACCTCCCATGATATCACGGATCGTTGATTTCCTTTCGCTTGGTCCGCTGATTTCAAAGGTTAATGTAGCGGTCGTGGCGATGATGGCCGGATAATAGCGCTTATCAATCTCGATAGTAGGGATGTATTGCTGTGAAATGAGGTCAGGATTCGCATCAGTCTTTTCGAAAGAAGCATGCGATTTGTCCATGCAGCGGTCGTAGGTGCGGTGTTGGGTCCAAGGTTTGGGGAGCCTCCATTGAAATTCGAGTCTCCGGTGAGAGCATACATCGAAATGACCGAGCAACCCAACGCATTTGTTTCTCTCCCTACCATTTGCTGGGAAGAATATTCCGGGATGGTCCTTCTTGCATCCGGTGCACCTCCTCGGCTCACATAAGGATATCAGCCTTTCTCGTAGTTCCTCTGTGCTTATGGCCCGGCACCCATCGCATAGAGTTTGGCGGAGCAGAGAAGCGTATATCTCGCGACTGTCTCGAACAGCGGCCTGCGCTGTGTTATGCCGACGGCTCAGGGTCTGAAACTTGCGAAAGACAGGATCGTTGTCTATGTATTGGCGGAAACCTCGTGATGTTTGGCGGAGTATATACAGCGAGCTGTGAGGAAGGAATCTGAGGACGGCGTCGAATATTTCATTGGGTATGCGGGCTGTATTCATCCTTTTTGGTAGGATTACTATCTCTCGGGGGGGTTCCTCATTGCCTAGTGCCGCATTCGACGAAGAGCGGGCAACAGCACGACTCCTGGGTCCTGGACGGCCCTGTCTGCAGTAGCAAATATAGCGAGCAATAGTGTCAAACCCTTCTATAGCGCATCTGAACCATCTCATAATCCATTCAGAGGGACGCCCAGGTTTTCCGATGTGGGCATGGCACTCTAAAAGTCGTGCCATATCGTATGATCGTTAGCGTTGCAAATGGCTAGGAATGACCGAAGGGAAGAAATTCATTCAAACCAAAGCGAAAATACGATTTTTAAAGAGTCCAGCCTCCCTATAAAAGACAGGTGCGAGGATAAATTAAAGCCAAAAGTATTCTCCACTCATATTAAACTCTGATAGGTATCATTTCTGCTAAATCACAGTATGCAAGCTTTGTATCATGCAAGCCTTGTAAAGTTGAGGCCAATACGACACAGCCTATCATATCTGTTCTCTCCTAACTCTAACACAAATATCGTTATGAACTGTGATAAGCTTTAAGGTTTGAAAGAGGCTTCAACCCCAATAGTATAACACTTGCACCGATCTTTGTAAGGACCTACAGTGAGCCTTCATCTTCTTCAAGGTCAAATTAAATCTTTGGCCTCAAAGTGGCCAAGAGAATGGACGGCACACGGGGACTAACTTCGAAATTCGATATGTGGGTGGAAACCTTATACCACCAAAGAGATCTTGGCTCCTTTCCGAACCTTGTTCACGGACACGATTATGGACGGTTTTGCTTATAAAGTCATGTCACTGTATCGAAGGACCACGTAACGCACAGTCAGATAATCGAAGATGAAAATATCGGGAGATTTCACTAATTAATCATTCATATTTATATGTCACAAGAAGTTCTTGACGAGTAGACTGAGGCTATAGTATTGGCTGTGCTTGACCTAGATGTGATCTGTTGCGCGCCTAAGACATCGCAACATTTCCAAGAGTAGCGCTATAACTCTCTGGTTTCATACTGTGGTTTACCAAGTGAATGATTGTTTCAAGTAAATAAAAAAAAGACAAAGTAAATGAGTGACGTGCGGGAAATTCTCATGGCCAGTATTCCAACCTGCACTATTGGGTGGCAATAATACCCAGAGGCATTGCTTTGTGACCGCTCAGTGTAGCGTTTAGGAACTGCGGCAACAAGTCCAGCAATCGCCCTAAGATTCAAGGTTAGTTATGAACCTATTTGGTCAATAAGGTGACCTCACCTGTTGAGAGGAGTACTTTCTCTTAATTAGCGCAAGCCAATAGTCAAAAATAGTGTGGAACGACTTACCCACCCATCTGGGCATTGAATCTCGTCAGAAGCACATAAGAGCCAGCAGATATCATTCTGCTTGACGTGGGGCTTATCTCTGTGCATGGGTACCTGCGAAAGCTTGATAGAAAGCCTATGACTCCATGTCAGAAAAGAGATATTGCAATTTTATAGACCGCAATGGGCTAAGCATCGGAATAGAAGACATAATGGGGTCGTTTGAGATGGAGATACTGACGATATATCCTGATCAGGTGCCAGAACCTTGGACTGGCTCTGCTTGATCTGCCCCAGCAGGGATGGGATAGCGACAATGCCTTGGGCAAGGGCGAGAAGAGCGATGGCCGAGTACTTCATGCTGAGTCAATGACTGGATTAAATTGTGGACTGATTGTTCAACTTTGGTTGAGGTGATGTGTTTAGAATGAGAACCGGGGATGTAGGGTTGGCTCTTGTTTTTGTAGGTGATTATACTCCTTCTTGCAAGATTATTACTTATATCTCATAAGAAGGCACGAAATAAACATCCCTCTCTTGCACAGCTCCGGAAATGATAGTACACTGATAACGATCGACCAGAAACTCGCCTATCATTGTTTAAAGCACAGTACATCCACCAGTCGTGCTCGGTGACGTTCTCTATAACAGTGGTGGTACTGTACGATGGATACATGGCTATCACTCGCTCGATGTTACTTCCGGCATGTTACATGAGATGGCTTCTGACCTCTTCTTTGACTACGCTCTCGGCAAGTCGCCATCGGAACATCGCTCCTGAAACTCATCAATGCTCTTGGATCGGGTACAGAAGTAAATGTGAATAGTTGCCATCGGCTAATATTATTGTTACTGAATCTAGGCCTCAGTTTGGCCCACCTAAGCAAGTTCAATTTGGTCAACCTTCTTATCCCTCTTGGCGTCCTGATCCAATCTTCCATGTTCAATATCATCCAGCTTTCCAGCATGAAGAGCTCCATGAGATGTTCCCTCAAAGATGGCTTGGATTTCCTCCAGAGTATGACCCTTCGTCTCGGGGAAAAGGAACCAGATAACGACGATGAGACAGGAGAGAATGCAGCAGAAGACAATGTAGTACTTCCAACCGATGTTCTTCATGGCGATTGGGTTGACCTGATTTCCAACGACGAGACCGACGAATGTGCTGACGTACATGACGGAGACACCGCGGCTGCGAAGGGTGTACGGGAAGATCTCAACAGTGTACGCTTGAAGAAGAGGGGCCCAAGCAATAGCGTAGAAGAAGAAGGTGATGAACACAAAGCCGACAATGGCCTTTCCGGTAGTTGGGCTTCGAGTGCTGTCGAACGAAGCACTAAGAGCGGTCCAGATAATGTACGACACGAACATTCCACAAGTTGAGAGAAGGAAGAGAGTGCGACGTCCGAGTCTGTCGACTAACATAGCACCAACAAAGATCGCGGCAAGCCAGTTCGAGATCTGCAAAAGTCCGTTGATGAGAGTCTGTTCCTTGGCAGCCGTGATACCGATCGTGTTGAGGACAAGAACAAGGTAGTAGCTACAGGCGACGTTAGACAGATACATAAACGCGGGGTCAAGGTGAGACAACATACCTGACGAGGTTGATACCGTTCCACTGAGCGAACCATCCGACAACAACGGCAATGAGGGTTCTCTTTCTGTTCGCGGGAGTTCTGACGAGTTCGAGCCAAGAGTTTTGTGACATAGAATCGGCTTCGTGCGTCAGAGCACCCTCAATCTCCGCCATCTCAAAGTTGACAAGTGGAGCGTTTGCGTCACCGCCGGCGTGATACGTGGCGAGGATCTTGCGGGCTTCTTCGCGTCGGCCGTGGGCGACGAGCCATCGGGGTGACTCGGGGAGGAAGTAAACGGCGAGGAGCTGGATGAAGGGGAGTCCTCCTTGGAGAAGAGAAGGGATTCTCCAGCTCCATGTTGAGTCGATCTTGAAGGTTCCGTATGTGCACCAGGCGGCGATGATTCCTCCGAGGTACTGTCAAGTCAGTGGATGTCTTTGGGTATGAAGAGTGGGTACTTACGAAAGATGTGTTGTACAGAGCGGTAAGCTTGCCTCGATGTGTGGGATAGGCAAGCTCAGTGATGAGGATGGGGCTAGGCTGGGCCAAGAAACTGGTGAAGAAACCAAGGATAGCTCTCGCCGCAATGAAGGTCTCCAAGTTCTGTGAGACAGCTTGCATAATTGCGAAAGCGACACAAGTCAAGGCTCCGACCATCATGGCTGTCTTTCTACCGAATCGATCGCATACGTAGGTTACAAAGAAAAGGGCGATGACCTTTCCAGCTGGGTATACGGAGTTGAGAGCACCGAGCATGGCGCCTTCGGGCTGTCCAAAGTAGCCTCTCCATTGAGGGAGGGTCTGAAGACCGTTCATCATCGATCCTGTGCATGTCAGTAAGGGGATGAAGTTGTCGCGCGATGAACATACCATCATAACCGATTGCGCCTGATGACACGAGAGGAATAAGAAGGAGAAGGTTAAGTTTCAGGAGATGCGGTACGCGATACCAAGGTCGAGCATCATCGGGGAGTACCTGATGAGAATGTTAGCATTCAATGCCAATCATTCGCATCTCAAGGAGTGAACTCACTGCTGCAAGGTCGTTGCCGGCAACCGCGGCAGCACCTTTCTTGTCTGTTGGTGAGGAACCCATGACTCTCAGAGATGATCGATAGTCTTGTCAGATGTTCCAACGTCAATCAGCGACTGATGATGAATGTCCAGAAACGCAAAACACCAGGGTCATTGAGGTTAATTATATCTGAACCAACGAAAACAGAAAAAGATAATGCAGATCCAATGCTACCCCACGCGGTGGTAAACTGGCACCCCATGGGGAAACTTGGAGCGTTCTTTGACGCTTGAAGAGATTGACAACTTGTTTGATGGGGTCTTGGCTTGACGCGTTTGGGCTGGATCCGACGCTATTCCCAGTGGTTCCGAAGTCTCGGACCAGGCTGTCATTGGTCTACGGTCATGTCTTCCGAAGCAGCGTCCAGCCGATTGGTCTCGGTCTCGCTCATGACTCGAGCCTTGATCAATTGTCTAGTCTCCGTTGTCGCTTTACCGAAGCCCGTCAAAGTCTGGTGGATGCTTTACTACCAGTTGAACCAGTGCCAAGCTGGAGATATTCCCCCTACGAACCTCCACAAAATTAGCGATCCAGTTCCCCGACGTTGACCCGCACGCAAGTCAGAGAGAACAGATCCGGGCTTGCTTATTACTCGCGAGTATCATCATCCGTCCCTGCCCCAGTAGTTTCGAGGCATACAACGGCAGAATGGCAAACACGGATATTGATGCGATCATACAGTCACTGACGCTGGAGGAAAAGGTACGCTACACCATCAACAGTATGAAGACGGATTAAGCTAATTCTTCTCAGATTTCCCTCTTAGCTGGTCGGAACTTCTCAGAAACAGTTGGTTATCCAGAAAAGGGAGTCCCTTCGATCAAGGTGAGTTCGATCTCTTGTCTTCTCGAACTATTCACTAACAGATTCAAGACCGCCGACGGACCAAATGGAATTCGCTCAGCTGCAACAGATCTCGACATCAAGTCGGCCTGTTTTCCAGCAGCATGCAATCTCGCAGCGACATTCGACCTAGACCTTGCCGAGAAGTTTGGCAAGGCTCTAGGTGCTGAAGCGAGAGGCAAGCGAGTAAACTGTATGCTCGGTCCAACAGTCTGTATGCATCGCCATCCTCTCGGTGGTCGCAATTTCGAAAGCTACAGCGAAGACCCATTTCTCACCGGTAAAATGTCCTCAAAGGTCATACAAGGTCTTCAAAGTCTTGGCATATCAGCTACGATAAAGCATTTTGTGGCCAATGAGCAAGAAACAGCTCGCACGACTGTTGATGAGACCATCGATGAACGTGCATTGCGCGAGATTTACCTCAGGCCGTTTGAGATTGCTGTGAAGGAAGCGAATCCTTGGGCGATCATGACAGCTTATAATCATGTCAATGGCGTTCATTGCGATGAGCACAAGTGGCTTCTGCAAGAGGTCTTGCGCAGTGAATGGGGTTGGAAAGGCCTTGTCATGAGTGATTGGGGCGGTACGAATTCCGTGGCCGCAGCGCTCAATGCTGGTTTGGACCTCGAAATGCCTGGCCCTCCCCGCCTAAGAAAGGAAGATGCTGTCAAGGAGGCACTCGAAGGGGGAGATCTGACAGAACGTACCATCAACGAGCGCGCCAAGTCTGTCGTTGAGTGGGCGTTGAAGCTCAAGGCCCGCGAAGCAGAGTCACACTCTGTCGCTCTGGGTCAAGACACTAATACCCCCGAACTGCGAAGCATGATCCGCGAGGCCGGCGCACGGGGTATTGTCTTGCTGAAGAATGAGAGAGACCTCCTTCCGTTGACCAAAGAAAAGGTTCACAAGAAGAAGATTGCTCTTATCGGATTTGCTAAAGACGCTATGGCTCACGGAGGAGGTAGTGCCGCTGTCAATGCGTACCGCAAGATCACTCCCTGGCAGGGCTTGCACGAGGCCCTTGGCGATGACGTTGAGTTCACTTACGCTCGAGGCGCTCATCGCGAGCGTTTACTTCCTGCCATTCATCCTGATGGGCTCTGCGGTAAAGTCGTGGACCTTGACGGGAAGCCCGGCTTCAGTAGGCAACTGTTCAAGGAGGGTGCATCTGAGCCCGTATCTACTATTGGACAGCCAACTTCTGCATACTCGCCTCTGGGATCACAAGAGTCACTCTGGAGGAGGCTTGAGATTGTCGGTGACTTTACGCCGGCCGAGACAGGAGAGCACTACATCGCCTGCTCTGGATTGGGACCTACGAGAGTCTATGTTGATGGCGAGATCATCTATGAGCAGACTGCCAACTGCACTGACCCCATGGGCTCTCTCTTCCTCGCTGCTCCAGAGCCGGAGTTCCGTCACAGGTTTGAAGGGGGAAAGACCTATCGCCTCAAGATCTGCAGTGATCCGCCTACGAAGATCGGCCTGACAATTCTTGAAGGTCGCAGTGGTGTTCGTGTCGGCTTCTCACTTGAATCCGATCACGATGCAGATCTCATCGGAGAAGCTGCTGCGGTAGCCAAGGCTGCTGATTACGCGATTGTGTTTACCGGACATGATCCTCAATGGGAGACTGAAGGTCGGGATCAAGATGGCTTCAATCTCCCTCGGAAGGGCACACAAGACGCCCTTGTATCTACAGTGGCCTCAGTCAACCCTAACACTGTGGTTGTCAACTCTACTGGCGTTGCTATCGCTATGCCTTGGTTGGAGCAAGTCCCCGCTGTCGTGCAAGCTTGGTTCCCCGGCCAAGAATGCGGTTACTCTATCGCCGATGTCCTTACAGGAGCTGTCAATCCTGAGGGTCGACTGCCAGTGAGCTTCCCTAGGAGCATTGAGGACTGCCCTGCGCACGGAAATTTCCCTGGTGAATATGTAGATGGGCAGCTCAAGGTTACTTACACCGAAGGTGTATTCGTCGGATATCGTCACTTTGATCGACTTGCTCGGGAGAAGGTTAACTTCCCCTTCGGTCACGGCCTGTCTTACACGACTTTTACATATGATCTGGAGAATGCTTCTCGCGAGGGTGACGATTGGTATGTCTCTGCTAAAGTATCAAACACGGGAAAGAAAGCTGGCGGCGCCTTGGTCCAGGTTTATGCTGGTCCAGCTGAGCAGTCTCCTGATCATCCGATCAAGGCTCTCGTGGCTTTCCAGAAGGTCCGACTGGAACCCGGCGAGGAGAAGTTGGTTAAGCTTCTGGTGAAACAGAGAGACTTGGCACATTTCGATACCGGGCTGAAGAAGTGGGTGATTGATGAAGGCGAATATCGCTTCTCATTGGGAGTCTCTTCGGCCGATATTGTCGGAGATATCGTGGTGAAGGCGCAAAAGGCTGTTTTCGATCCTTAGATTAGAAAGGGCTAATTTCACTATAATTACGATAGTCACTTCCTTGTCCTAATACATTGCGTGACGTGAGAGCCGAAAGTCGCTGCGTGTCTTGGCTGGAGTTCACGGAATGATCCAAGTATCGGTCGCCAATAGGTCACTCACTAGAAGGGCCAATAGGCCAATTTCTCCAAAATTGCTATTTGAGTCTCAGATCCGCCTGCGTTCATCATTTCCAGAGCTCTCCTCTGCTAACTCGGAGGCGCTACTTCGGGCCTTGGTCTGGACCTTGGCCCGGGACCCAGCGTTACCAACACGCCGGTACACTAGAGATCCGGAACCTAACGTGCACGTAATTTAGGCAATAGTCAGCTGTTCCTCGGATCGGGTCCGAGACTTGGATCAAAAGCCGTCATACTCGGAGGGAATCCGGAAGGAGTCGCGAGACCACCGCTCCCGGGGGTCCTGTGTAAGTAAGTCTAGAACACCACTTCCAGACACTAGATGGTATAATACAGTTGGAGTGATGAAAGGTCATGCCTGAGACAGATGAGGTGTTCTTCATACAGCCTATCTACCGAGCAAAACGTCATCCGAAAAACATGCAAGCACCTTATTCAGGGCAGTGTCTCTGTGGCGATGTGAAGTTCGCTATTTCATCGGAACCAGTCACAGTACTGTTATGCTTCTGTGAGCATTGCGGTAAAGGGTCTGGTGGCGCTCATCAACTGGTAAAGAATCTCACTTTACAAGTTGTTGACAAGCTAACCTAGACCTGATAGATTGGAAAATTCATAGCCCAAGATGTCAAAGTCTCCACCTCTACTGAAGATGCTATAACGAAGTACTCATTGCCCGATACATGGAGCGGAAATTCTAAAGAGAAAGCATTTTGCCGTACATGTGGATGCACACTCTGGACTATTCCGGCAGCAGCAAAGGGTAAATTCTACATGATCCGACTCCCATTGCTGGAAGGAGGGTAAGTAAGCTACCCTATGCTGTGTACACTCATGCTAAAATGTGGTTTAGGCTCAACTTCCAACCAGCGAATGAGATTTTTGTTAGAAATCGGCCAACTTGGGTGGAGCCAGTCAAAGACGCGAGTCAATGGGACGAGATGCGAAAGTGACGCGTAGAAGAGCCTGAGAATGCGGAGAAAGAGGGGAACCTAGCCTGTTGATGGGTTAGAACAAGGGTCACCGATTGGCCTGGGGAGGTCGAGCTCCATCATCTCCAGGGCTCGGCTGGAGTTATTAAGCCAAAAGGAGATACAAGCAATATTGTAATTCAGTCACGAGAGCAGTAAAACACTTTCTAGCGGTTAATTGCTATTAAAGGTGCCTAAGGCACCTACCTCGTATATCAGCCGGACTACCTGGCCCAAGACCTTAGTTAATTATAGTTAATATATATATATCCCTCTTAATAGGTTATAAGCCCCTTATATATATATCTACTATATAATTAAAAGGATTTTAGCTATTACTATTAAATTTAAAAGGAAAAAATACCTTATTATAAAGGTTAAGCTACTAGAAAACCCCCTATAAAAAGAAAATTAAGTACCTAAAGTGCCTTATATCCCTTAAAAATACTAAAAACTAGTATTATAAAGGCTAATAATGCCCTAATTTACTAAAAAATAAAGTTATAATTAATTAGGCTTAATAATTAACTTATAAATATTTATTAATAAGTATATTTTATACTTTAAGTTAAATTATTAAAGGTTATATATTAAGTAATTACTTTATATAAAAAGCTTAAAGCTATATTATCTTAATATAACTAAAAAATTATAAAAAATATAAAAAATATAAAAAAAAGTAAAATTAAACCTTAACTTTAAAGAAAAAGTAAAGTAAATTAATACTTTAAAAGCCTAGTACTAATTATATTAATTTCCTTATATTTACCTTACTTTATAATAGCCTTAGTTATATAGCTATTTAAGCTAAAAAAGTAAAAATTACTAATAATACTAAAATTTAAGCTTTTAAAAATCTAATTAGTATAAAAATTTATAAAAAAAATAACCTTTTTAATATATCTTTAATTAAAATAGTTTATTTACTTATTAACTTAATATTAAATTATTCTCTAAGTACTTTAAAAGCTATAGTAGTCTAATTTATATAGTTTTACTTAATAAAGAATTACTAATTCCCTAGATTAAATAGTATTATAATAACCTTAATATATTATTAAAAGTAAAATAAAAAAAGTTAAGTAGTAAATATTTTTTAGTAAAAGTAGCTATTTCCTTATAATTATTAAATAAAAGGCTACTAAACTAACTTTAAATTATTATATTATTAGCTAAATATATTATATTTTTACTTAAAGTATAGCTATATTATTATAAACTATATCCCTTTTAATTAAGGCTATTTATAATTAGTATATAATATATTAATATAAGTATAAGTAAAGTAATTTATAAAGGACTTTTATAAGGAAATATAAGCTAAAAGGTAATAACTATAAAAGCTATTTACAGAGTATATTAACCTAAAAAGCCCTAGTATTATAAATTTAATATACTATTATTATTAATAAATATAAAAAGGTAAAATAATAATAAGGAAAATTATATATAGTATAGGCTTAATTATAAAGCTTAAGGAAGCTAATAACTATAAAAAATAATTTATTTTTATATAAATTAACTTAAAGGTAATAAAACTAAAGTATTATATTAACCTAAAAGTAATAATTACTACTAATATAAATAAAAAAGTAATAGTAAAGTTTAAGTAAAAAAACTTAAATATAAAGATAATTATACTTTAATTAATTAACTTATTAGTTTTTATAAAGCTTTAAAAATTAAAATAGATAAGAATAATAATAATAAAAGAAATATAAAAATCTATTAAGGCTATAATATAAAAAGTACTAAAAGAGGATTTTTACTAACTTATCTTAATATTTATTAAACTAAATAAAAAAAACTTTAAATCCCTTAATAACTATATTAATAAACTTAATAAAACCTAGAAATAGATTATTATTAAAAAGCTAATAATACCTAAGAGTATATTATTTATAATAGCCCTTAAAGGCATTAAGAAGTCTAACTTAAACTAGTTTAATAACTAAAACTATAATATTAAGAAAAAAAAAATTATAATAAAAAATAACTTTATAAAATATCTTAGTAACTAAGTAAATATAAAGAAGTTATTAAAAACCTTAATAATATTCTTTTTAAAAGGTAATAAGCTAAATAAATAGAATAATAAAAAAAAAGAAAAAAAAAAAGTAAATAGTAAAGATAAGTCTAAAGATAATAATAAAAAAGTATAATACCTATTATACCCTAACTTTAACTATAAGGTTAAGAAATACTAAATAACTTATTTTAAATTAAAACTATAATAAATAAGGTAAAAGTAAAGTAAAAGTCCTTAAACTAAAAGCAGCCTTAATATAATATAAGCTAGCTAGTTTAAGGTAATATTAATCTTAATAATAATATATAAAAGACTAAATATTATTACTTATAATAATTATAATATCTTTAAGTATAACCTTATTCTAGGTATAAATATATTAAAGGAATTAATAGTACCTAAGCCTTTTAAATACTATAAGGGAAATAAGAAAATAACTAAGTATTTTTATAAAAGTACCTAACTATAAAAAAAAACTATAAGTATAATAGTAATTAACCTAAGTATAATAAAAGATATTATAATTATAAATATTAGTTATTTAATATATAGCTTTAATAATAAAAAGTAGTTTATATACCTAGTTAGTATTTAAGAAAAAAAGAAAATAGTAACTAGTAATAATAATATACTTTTTATAAAAAAATATAAATAAGTTACTATTAGTATAAACTATAAGAAATTAAAAATTAAAGCTTTATATAGTTTTAAAGTAACTATAAATATACTTAGCCTAGGACTACTATATAATAAAGATATAATCCTTAATAGGAAATTAAATTAACTTATTTCCCTTAAAGGTAATAAAACTATTATAAATATTAAGTAAAAGTAAAATATTACTATATTAAAATACTAAAAATACTAAGTATATTATAACTTTTTTATAATATCTTTAAATACTAAAAAGAAAACTATAAAATATAAACTAATATATTATAAACTTAATTATATAAGTATAAAAAAAGTCTTATAAGTATATTATAATATAAAAATATAAATTAATATAAGTATAATAAAGAACTTTTACTATAAGACTTACTAACTAGTAAAGATAAATACTATAAAAGGAAAGTTATACTTATATAAAGTATTAAAATTCCTAAAATATATCTTTTAAGACTTAATTAAATATAAGCTTAAAGTATATAAAGGTTACTATTATATACTTTATAGTATTAATATATATATAAGATACTATTAAATATTCTTTTTTAAAAAAAAATTAAAAATAATTTAATACTTCTAGGTATAGAAAAAAGGGGTTAAACTATATATAAATAGCCTTAAAGTCTAGACTATAAGCTTTAATAATATTAAAAAGTTTAAAATAAAAAAACTATAGTAATAGCTAGTAAGTAAAAAAGCTATTTATAAATACTTTATACTATATAACTTAAAGTAAAATAGGAAAATTAAATATATAAAATAACTTTTTATAGAATTAATAAGGGCAATTTATATAAAAACAGGACTTTTAAAATTCCTTTAGCTACTATTTATAAAAGCTAGTATATATATTAATAATAAACTACTAATAAAAGCAGTACTAGACTTTAAATTACCCTTATAGATAATATATAAATTAATTAATATATTATACTAGCTATTTTTATATTATATTTATACTTAGGAATATATAGCTTATATATATATTTTACCTAAATAAAAAGTAAAAAGTAAAAAAATAGCTTTAAAAATAAAAAAAAAAAGGCTTATTAAAATAAAAAGTAACTATAGCTATATCTATAAAATTTAAATATTTAAAAAATAGAAAGTAATATAAATATATAATATATACTTTTATAAGAAATTCCTAGAAAAGGAAAACCTAACTAAGAATATAAAATATAAAGTAGCCCTTATTAACCTTAAAATTATAAAAAGAGAATATATAATTTAGTATAATATTATAAAGTTTATAAAAAAATTAATTTAATTAAAAAAATAGTAATAATCTCTAACTAGCTTAAGGTTATTATAATAATATAATAAAGGCTAAAAGTAACCTTTTATTACTTTTATAATAATTAATAATAGCTATTAACCCTTAGCTTAATACTATAAAGATTAAAAAAGTAAAAAAAAAAAAAAAGAATTTATACCCTAAGCCCTAGTATTACTAGTTTTAGTGCCTTTAGTAACTTTAATATACTTATAAAGATAACTAACCTTTAAGACTTTTAAAAAAAATATACTAAAAATACTATCTATAAAGAAACTATAGTAAATTTAATAAAAAGTTAATAATAGTATAGTAAACTAGTATAAAGAACTAGTAAAGTAATTCTTTAGGATACTAATACCTAACTTTAAAGAGTAATACTAAGAAAATATTCTTATAATTAATAAAGTAAAAATACTACTTAAAATACTAAAAGTATATTTAAAAATACCCTAACTAAGCTAGTATATATTATAACTAATAGTAATACTAGTAAGGCTAATAACTATAATAATATTAGAAATACTTTATACTAAATATATATATAATATTAATAACTTTTCTTTACTAATAAATAAAGAACTTTATAGTAGCCCTTAAGACTTTTAATATAAAGTCTATAAATAAGAAAAAAAAGCAAGAATAGTAATAATATTTAGGAAATAAAATAAGTTTAAAAAAAGCTAAAAGAATATATACTTTATAGTACTTACTATTAAATAAATCCTTTAGCTAAAAATCTTAAAAATATAAAAAAAAGTAAGGAAATAGTATAACTATAAAGTACTTTAGTTTCTAGCTAAGTAAAAATAATATAATAGCTTTAATAATAAAAAAACCTAAATACTTATTAACTAAAAGCCTTAAATAAAAGTCCTTAATAGTTTAAAGGTAAAGAATAATAATAAGAAAAAGACTATAAAAAATAATAATTTCTAATAGTCTTAATTATAAGCTAAGTATAAATAGCTATAAAGGTTTAATTAAAACAAGGTCTTTATTATTAAATAGGAAATTAAGTAATTAGTTTAATAGTATTAAATATAAAAATAAAAAGTATAAAATTTAGTCTAAAAAAGTATAAAAAAGCTAAAGTTTTAAGGGAATTCTATCTATTTATATCTATTAATATAAATATCCTTTTAACCCTACTTATAAAGCTAAACCTCTTACCCTAGGCTACTTATCTTAACTATTATATAAATCCCTATATAGTTTTAATATATACCTTTATACTTAAGAAACTATATTAAGTAAGCAATTTACTAAAAGTAATTATATATATATAATAGGCCTTTCTTCTTAATATCTTCTTTATAACTAACTAATTAATTAATTAATATCCTAATAGACTAACTAATTCCTTCCCTTTAATTCTAATTCCTTATTACTATTTATTCTTTATATAATTAACCTAGCTAAGCTTAGGAATAAAAGGCATTTACTATAATATTCTAAATATTATCTTACTAATTAAGGCTTATTAGCCTAGTAAGTATAAAAATAGCCTAAGTCTTTAAAGTTAAGAAATAAGGATATTTAAGTTTTCCCTAAATAAGTAAAGCCTAGGTCTTTAGTTTCTTAATTATTTTATAAAAGTAAACCTTTAAGTCCTAGATTATTCTCTTAATAGCTTTCTTATCTTTACCTATTATCTTATAGTAAGTAATATATATAATATCTTTAATAAATATAAGCTTATTAATTATAGCTATAATAGTAGCTTAGTTTAGTATTAGGCTTAAATAGGCTACTAGTTCTTAGCCCTTAGACTATAAACTTAGCTATATAATTTACTTAAAGGTATACTTAATACTAAGTAATAAAGGTAAAAAAAGAAAAAAATTAAGGCTTTAATATCCTAGTAATAAAAGTAAAAAAAAAAAAAAACTAAAGTTTTAATATCTTAATAAACCTATAAGTAACTTATAACCTATATAATCCTTTAGTTCTAGTACTAAAGCAGGGCTTATAAGTATTAACTACCTTATTAAAGTAATTTTAATAAACTTTTAGCTAGTAACTATATTCTTTAAAGTCTAAGGATACTAAATAAGTATCTTATTAATTAAGTAAAAAGTAATTTAAAAATACTAAATAGGTTTTTATATAGCTTAATAAGGTAAGTTTAGTACTATAAGGAACTTTAAGGCTAGTTTTATAGTAGTTATATAAGCTAGGTAAATTAAAGCCTTTAAAGATAAAAAAGTTAAGTATATTAGTAATACTAAGCTATAGTTCTAGCTATATATAAGGATTAGTAATACTTTTTATAAAAAAAAGTCTAACTAATTAAATAAATTAATTACTTACTAAGGCCTTAACTAGTAAGGAAAACTATTAAAATCTAATATAATACTATAAATATTTACTTTAAGTTTTATAAGCCTAGTAACTTAAAGGCCTATTACCTAAATTAGCCTTATTTTAAAAATAGGCTTATAAAACTCTTTTTTTTTTTAAATAAGTACCTTACTATAAGATATAAACCTAATCTATTAAAGCTTATACTTATTTTAATTTAACTTTATCTCTAGACCTAGCTTTTTAATATAAATATAGTTATATCCTTTAAGGTAACTAAATAGTTATAACTTATCTAAGTTCTAAGAAATACTTTAAACCTACTTTAGGAATTTAACTTACTTAAGTACTCTTTTTTAATATATAGCTTTAGTTAGCTTACTATTTTCCTTTCTTTTTTAATAAAAGTACTTTTTAAATAGTACCTTAAGCTTTTTAATAATAACTACTTTAATTAAGGTATAAGCTAGATCTTTTTAATATTTAATAAGGTTAGGTTTTATAACTTCTTAAAGGATTAATACTTAATTACTATACTAAAGGCAGGTATTATATTAAAAAGGCTTTTTTTTACTATTAATATCTAGTATAAAAGGTAGTTTAAAGCCTTTTATAGTTATATATAAAGGACTAATATAGAATTATATAGCTAGACTAAGTAATTAAATAGATAGTAGTCTATAACTATTAGAATTAAGCTAATATATTAATAAGAACGTAAAGTAATTAAAGTTATATAAAATACTATATATTACTAACTATTCTCTTTAAGCTAAGACTATAGCTTTAATATAAAAATATTAGCTTTCTTTATAAGTATTAAAAATATAAAGTTAACCCTTTACTTAGTCTTATAAAATAAAAACTTAGTATTTAGTATTATTAAAGTAAATTATTAAGTTAATAAACCTTTTCTTAGTAATTACTAGTTTTTAATTAGTAAGGAAAGTATAGAAGCTAAAATCTATCTTAACTTTTAATATTCTATCTAGGAGCTTTTTCTTATAGTACTAGCTAATTAATTATTTAGTATTAATTAATAAAAAAAGGTTAGTAAAGCTCTTATTACTTATAATAATAAAGGCTTACTTATAAATATAATAAATATTAGTTATTTTATATAAGGTTATTATTAAGAGCTATATTAAGGTCTTATTACTAGTATATTAGTCTTACTCTATCTATTTAAGTAATTAAACTAGTAAGGAATAGTAGCTAGCCTAAGTTATATTAATCTTACTATTCTTTAGCTATACCTTAAACCTATTTAATACTAGTACTTTCTTAATAACTACCTTATACTACTAAGAGAAATATATAATATTATATATTAAGGGATTAGATAATTTAAAGTCTTTTTAGTTTTTTTATAGGTAAACTATAGCAGGCTATATTATAAGGGTTATATTAAAATAAAGGTTATTAGTATTATTATATTTTTTAATATTATAAAAGTTTTCTTTACTATTCTTAGTATAGTACCTTTTGTAAATAATTAGGTATTATATAATTAGGTTAATAAAGTAATAAAGATAATACTTATTATTTCCTTTAGGTATAGGCAGGGGTTTTTAATTAGGGATTTTAATATATATATATAAGAACTTACTAGTCTAGTAGCTATTATTAAATATTATTATAAGTAGTAAGGGGAATAAGGCTTTTATTAAACTTAAAAGGCATAAAGACTAACTAATTAAATACTTTTAAACTTAATATAATAGGGAAAATATATATATAAATATAGAATTTATAGTAATAAAAGTATAAGTTAAGGCAAGTTAGAAATAGCTTTAAGTATTTTTAAAGTATAAAAGTAAGAAAGTAAGTTAGCTAATAAAGTAAAAAGTATATAATATATTAAATAGAAAAAAGAAAAAGAAATTAAAAAAAAAAAAAAAAATTTTTTTATACTTAAAAAAACCTTTTATATATTTTTTTTATTTTTTTTTTATAATTTATATTTAAATTTTTTTTTTTAAATTTATTTTTTTTTTTTTTTTTTTTATTTTTTTTTTTATTTCTTTTTTTTTATT
>JACWFA010000096.1:0-18133 GCA_017579625.1 Fusarium sororula
ACCCTAACCCTAACCCTAACCCTAACCCTAACCCTAACCCTAACCCTAACCCTAACCCTAACCCTAACCCTAACCCTAACCCTAACCCTAACCCTAACCCTAACCCTAACCCTAAGATTAATCTAACTTGGACTATAAGGTTATAAGGTTCTGGTATCCCTAAGGCAAAAGGCTATTAAGTATTACACTATAGCTAAGAAAGATATTAAGGCTAAGACTACTAAGTAATAAAAAGTTATAGCTTAGTATAAAACTTAGTCTTTTTTTATTATAAAGTAGCTTATATTTATTAAGTTAGTAATTATATATAATACTATATTAAGTAAAACTTTATATATTAATTTTACCTAAAAGCCTTTTAATAGTTTTAATTTCTTAAATAAAAAAACTATAGTTTTAACTAAGCTAGTACTATTAATACTAATTAGGTATATTATTAATATTTAAAATCCTTAAGTTACTACTACTAAGTAGCTTACTAATAGTAACCTTATTACTACTTTATAAAAAACTATTTTTATTTATAAATAAAAAGAGCTTTTACTATATATTATATATAGTTTATTAAATTAGTATTATAATAAGTTAAAGAAAGCTTTTTTAATCTCTAAAAGTAATTTTTTATTACCTAATTATAATATACCCTTTTCCATAGTGCTTAAATATTAGTATAATAATACTATAATAAAGAAAATTAAAATAAAAGCTTATAATAGTAATATAAAATCTATTAAGATAAAGAGTATTAAGTAATATAGCTCTAATAATAATAAAGGTAGTAGTAATAAAGATATATACCTTATTAAGTAAAAAAGAAGCCTAGTATATAGTTAATTTTTAAATAATAAAAAAGACTTTAATAAAAAGGATATTAAGAATATTAAAAAGGAAAGCTACTTAAGTCCTATAAATATTTCTTTTATTAAGTAATATAAGTTATATACTAATAAAAATAGTAAAAAGGAATATAATAATAATAATAAGGAATACTAAGGTTTTCCTAACCTAAGTAATAATAAGGTATTTTATAAAGCTAATATTAATAAAGTAAAAAAGAATAAAAATATTAGATTATTACTACCTGTATTATATTAGCTACTATAAAAAGACATATCTTTAAAAGCTATCTTTACTACTTTAAAAAAGGCAGCTATAATTAATTTAGTTAATAAGGATTTAAGTAATATATTTAGTATCTTAAAAAATAATTTCTTTACTTTAATTAAAACTAAAAAGGGCCTTTTACTATCTATTTATAAGCTTTAGCTAGTATATAGTAGTAATAAGCTTATATAAAGCTATATTCTAGGTATACTATTACTATTCTAACTTTATTATTAGGATTTGCTCCTTGGCTTAAAGAGTATCCTTAAGGGCTTGGGTAGATAAGGTTATATAAGTAATAATAAAAGTATATACTTTCCCTTCCTAAATATTTCTTTTCTTTTTAGAGATAAGTATACTGCTTTATTACCTATAAAATAAATATAATAAAGTAAAAAGTAAGCTAAGGCTGCCTAGCCTTCTAAGTATAGAGTTTTATAAAATAGAACTGCTACTAAGATTAGCTCTTTTAAAAAGAAGCTTTACTTTATACCTCCTTACCAGGCTATTATGCCTAAGGTAATAATATTACTAAGGCTCCTGCCTAAAAACTAAATACTACTACTTTTAAAGGGAGCTTAATAGCTTTAATAAGTAGGTTACTTTTTTTATATTAAGGTATATATACTAACTAATATCCTAGAAAAAGATTTTATACCTTTACTATTTATCCCTAATAATACTGCTATAAGTAACGCTACTATAAGATAAGAAATACCTATAAAAATTATTATAAGGTAACCTCCTTGTGTTAATAATATAGTAAATATAGTAAAGTCTAAAGATAAAGTTAAGAAAAAGCTTTAGGAGTAATAGTTAAAGCTAGAAATAGATAAGTACTAAACTAAGCCTTTTAAGAAGGAAATTAAGCCCCTAAGGGCTTCCTTCCTAGTATAAATAGGACTGCTGCTAAGATTAGCTTTTTTAAAAAAAAGCTTTACTTTATACCTCCTTACTAGGCTATTATACTTAAGGTAATAATATTACCAAGGCTCCTGCCTAAAAACTAAATACTACTACTTCTAAAGGGAGCTTAATAGCTTTAATAAGTAAGTTACTTTTTTTATATTAAGGTATATATACTAATTAATATCCTAGAAAAAGATTTTATGCCTTTACTATCTATTCCTAATAATACTACTATAAGCAACGCTACTATAAGATAAGAAATACTTATAAAAATTATTATAAGGCAACCTCCCTGTGTTAATAATATAGCAGATATAGTAAAGTCTAAAGATAAAGTTAAGAAGAAGCTCTAGGAGTAATAGTTAAAGCCAGGAATAGATAAGTACTAAACTAAGCCTTTTAAAAAGGAAATCAAGCTCCTAAGGGCTTCCTTCTTAATATAGATAGGACTGCTATTAAGATTAGCTTTTTTAAAAAAAAGCTTTACTTTATATCTTCTTACTAAGCTATTATACTTAAGGCAATAATATTACTAAGGCTCCTGCCTAAAAACTAAATATTACTACTTTTAAAAGGAGCTTAATAGCTTTAATAAGTAGGTTACTTCTTTTACATTAAGGTATATATACTAACTAATATCCTAGAAAAAGATTTTATACCTTTACTATCTATCCCTAATAATACTACTATAAGTAACGTTACTATAAGATAAGAAATACCTATAAAAATTATTATAAGGTAACCTCCCTATATTAATAATATAGTAAATATAGCAGAGTTTAAAGATAAAGTTAAGAAGAAGCTTTAGGAGTAATAGTTAAAGCTAGGAATAGATAAGCACTGGACCAAGCCTTCTAAAAAGGAAATCAAGCCCCTAAGGGCTTCCTTCTTAGTATAAATACTTAACTTTATCTATAAGCTTATTATCTTTAAGTATAATCTTAAAGTTATTAAAAAGAAAGATAATTTATCTATATAAACTGTAAATTATATAATACTTTAATAGCCTTCTTTTTATAAATTTCCTTAATTAGCTTACTTACTTATAGGTATAATATAATAGCTAACTATATAAATTACGCTTAGGCTAATATAACTACTCTCTCTCCTTTATAACCCTGCCTATATAACTTTACCTTTTTAGTACTTCTTTCTTTACCTCTGCCCCCTAAAATAACTACTTAGGCTTCTAGCTTATTTATCTCCCTAAGGAAGCACTATATACTATATATTTACTATATTACTAGCTAGGCTAGTGCCTAAGGGAGGATATTATACTATAAGTATTTTTTATTATTACTACTTTAATAATCTAGGGCCTTACTAATATAATACAGGCTATAAAACTATTACCTTATATTTAATATTATACCTTACTAAGCCAGAACTAAAAATACCTACTTACTAGACCTATAACTGCTTTAAAAGTATAAACTAAATAATTAATAAGATATTAAACTTTATATTAGTAATATCTAAAGAATATTATTATAAATACTCTAATAGGTTAGTAGTTAGTAATAAAAACATTAATAAACTTTTTTTTATTAGTAAAGATAAGTACTAGAAGGTCTAGAGAACTATAGGTTAAAAGTATATAATAGTTAAGAAAGCTATCTATAAGTACCTAGAACTGTATATAGCCTAGAGGTATACCTTAAAATAGATTAACCGTACCTTTAAAGTTATTAATATTATACTTAAGGGTAAGAATATAGTAATAAATCTCTAGTAAGGGGGCTTATTAGCCTAAGCTATTACTTTTTAACAGGGGGGCTTATTAGCCTAAACTGTTAATTTCTAGCTATAGTTAGAGGAAAGTATTGCTAAGGAATATAAGGTATAGCTAGTAGCTAGTTGGGATAAATATATATTTATTTATAGTAAGATAGAGAAGTAAGTGGCTTAGTATAAGGCTGTAGTTAAGGGGCGCTAAATAAATACTAATTAATTTAATATACCTAGAGCCTAGATACTATTGCCTGTTTATAGGTAACCTTATTATAGTATACCTTTCTATCTTTCTATAAGACTATTTACTAACCTAACTTGCTAGTAACGGGAGCTATAGATATCTTGCTACTGCTTTACTACTACTAGTACTAAATAATAAGTAGCTATCTTATATAGCTAGCTATATACTTGCCCTGCAGGGCTAGAGATTAATATGCCTTAGGGGTATTAGGACTAAGCAGAGGTTATAGTTATTAAGTAATTAGAATCTTTATCTAGGTATATAATAGTATACTAAGCTAATTTATATTTACTTTTATTGTTTTTATTACTATAGGTCTTGTAGTAGCCCCTTATTATAATTATAAACCTAATTATATATTTTCTTATTTTCTATAGCTAATATTATTAGTCTAGGTAAGGTATATAGAAATATTAGTAATAACTACAGTACTAATATAGTCTTATTCTTTAGTATAGACTTACCTATATTTAGTTTACTAATAAGATACATTACTATAACCTCTTTAACCTAACCTTTCTATAAATAAGCTAAGTAACCTCCTCCTTTTAATATTACCCCTACGCTATAGTAGCTTTTTCTTCTTAATACACTTAAGTATATAAAACTGCTAAGCTTTTCTTACTTTAATAACCTCCTTTTTTATAATAGCTACTCTTCCTAATGCACTTAACTAAATAAGATAGCTAAGCTTCCTTTACCTCTATAACCTCCCTATGCTATAGTAGCTTCTTTTTCCTAATACGCTTAAGTATATAAAACTGCTAAGCTTCTCTTACTTTAATAACTAATAACTAATAACCTATACTATAGCTTCTTTTCCTAATATGCTTAAGTATATAAGATAGCTAAGTTTCCCTTACCTCTGTAATAGCTTCTTAAGATAGGTTTTTATTCCTAATATACTTAAGTATAAGAGACTGCTAAGCTTCCCTTACCTTTATAACCTCTTTATACTATAGTAGCTTCTTCTTCTTAATATACTTAAGTATATAAAACTGCTAAGCTTCTTTTACCTTTATAACTAATAATCTATACTATAGCTTCTTTTCTTAATATACTTAAGTATATAAGACTGCTAAGCTTCCCTTACCTCTATAACTAATAATCTATATTATAGCTTCTTTTTTTAATATACTTAAGTATATAAAACTGCTAAGTAATCTCTTCCTTTAATAATCTTCTTTATAATTACTTTCTTTCCTTAATATACTTAAGTATATAAGACTGCTAAGCTTCTTTTACTTTAATAACCTATACTATAGCTTTTCTTTTTAATATACTTAAGTATATAAAACTGCTAAGCTTCCCTTACCTCTATAACTAATAATCTATACTATAGCTTCTTTTTCTAATATGCTTAAGTATATAAGACTGCTAAGCTTCCCTTACCTTTATAACTAATAATCTATACTATAACTTTTCTTTTTAATATACTTAAGTATATAAGACTGCTAAGCAATCTCCTTCTTTAATAATTTCCTTTATAACTATTTCCTCTCCCTAATATACTTAAGTATATAAGACTACTAAGCTTCTTTTACTTTAATAACCTATATTATAGCTTCTCTTTCTAATATACTTAAGTATATAAAACTGCTAAGCTTTCCTTACCTCTATAATTAATAATCTATACTATAGCTTTTCTTTTTAATATACTTAAGTATATAAGACTGCTAAGCTTCTTTTACTTTTATAACTAATAATCTACGCTATAGCTTCTCTTCCTAATATACTTAAGTATATAAAACTACTAAGCTTTTTTTACTTTAATAACCTATACTATAACTTCTCTTTTTAATATACTTAAGTATATAAGACTACTAAGCTTCCTTTCTACTAATAACCTTTACTGTAGCTTCTCTTTTTAATATACTTAAATATATAAGACTGCCTACTTTCTCTTTTACTAATAACCTCCGCTATAGCTTCTCTTTCTAATATACTTAAGTATATAAGACTACTAAGCTTTTCTTACTTTAATAACTAATAACCTTTACTATAGCTTCTTTTCCTAATATACTTAAGTATATAAAACTGCTAAGTAATTTCCTCCTTTAATAATCTTCTTTATAACTACTTCCTTTCCTTAATATACTTAAGCATATAAGCATTAAGCAGAAATATACTAAGATTTATAAATAAATTAAATAAAAAGTATTATAACTTCTTTCCCTTTAATAACCTTCTTTATATACTGCCTTTTCTTCCTAATATACTTAAGTATATAAGAAAGCTAAGTAATCTTTTTTTTTAATAATTTCCTTTATAATTACTTTTTCTTTTTAATATACTTAAGTATATAAAGAAGCTAAGTAACCTCCTTCCTTTAATAACCTCTTTATAATATAATAGCTTTCTCTCTCTATATACTTAGGTATATATTAACTTTAATCCTAGGTATAGTAGCTAAAGTAGTAGCTTTACTAAAGGCTAAGGTAATAGCTATAATTACTAGGTAATATTTAATTATATAGTATTAGGTAATTATAAATAAAAATAGATAATACTAAAAAGTAAATAGATAGAAAAGTATAAAAGGGTTAAGGGCTTTTTAAATATCTTAGTATTAGGTTATAATTATATTAATATTTAGATAGTATATATCTAGATCTTATAGTACTATAAATTAGCTATATAATTAAATAACTTTTAGATAGATAATCCCTTCTTAATTATATATAATTACTAAATACCTTTACTTTTTAAAATAGTAAACTACTAAGATTAGAAAAAGGTAAACAGGCTTATATTATATTAGCACTACGCTAAGTAGTACTAAAAATAAAAAGTAACCTAGCTAACTTACTATTATAATAAATAATATATCTAACTAACTAGACTGTATATTCCTTAGGTAGATATTTCTATAAAAGGAATTACTATAATAAGTTATCCTGTTCTATAGTATTATTTAACTTACTAGTAAGGATAAAAGCAGGTAATATAGTCTTTATTACTTACTATTAATCCTTACCTTAGTTAAGGAGCTATAGGCTATAAAAAAGATTATTTTATAATTTATAATACTTAAAGTATCTAGACCTTTTTAGTACTGCCTATATAATTAACCTTAAGGTCTTACTAGCCTGGTAAAGGAATTAGTATATAGGTAAGATTAGGATAGGGCCTTTAGTAGTAAGTAAAGGTTTTTATTTTTTGCTTTTATAGTTTTTAAAAGGAGGTTTATATATTTAGGGTTATTTAGTAAGGACCTGTAGGAGATTAGTAAGGTAATTAGCCTTTATTAGTAAGCTAGCCTTATAGCTAGAAGGTATTTTCTATTACCCTTACTAGCTTTAAATAAGACTAATAAAGCCTTATATACTTTCTTTAAAAGTATTAAGGTTAGACCTATATTATTACTATACTTTCTTTATAGCTTTGCTTTAATTACTTACTAGTAACTACTTATATTATTAGTATAGGGCTAACTACCGGTTTTAAAGCTACTTATATTTAGATTTAAGCTACTATAAACAGGGCTAAAGGAGGCTAATAGTAATAGTATAAAGGACTTTAGGTATTAGTATTATTAGCTCTTTTATCTTACTATCCTATAGTATAGAGAAAGGTATAACTTTTAATTTATACCCTTATAAAAGGTTTACCTCTCTTTCCTAAGCTAGGTTAAGGAAGTATAGTATAAATATCTTAATTTAAAAGAATTAAAGGAGGTTAGTATAGCTAGATGCCCTTAAATATATAACTAGCTTAGTTAGGTTAGCCTTAAATAAGATAAAAATATAGTACTTAATATACTAGCTTATTTCCTAGTTAAAATCGATATTATAGCTATTTAAAGTACTTTAAAATAGTATTTTATACTATTAATATAGTATAAAATAGTCTAGGTTATTTTATAAAAGTAGGGTATTCCTACTAGTATCTTAGGATAGCTTAAAAAGCTAGTTAAAAATAAAAAGGCTTTAGAAATTATTTATTAAGGGCTTATCTTAATAGGATATTATTTAGTAAGGGAGTAGTAGTTATAGCAGGTATAGCAAATAGCGTTAAGAGTTACTGCTAGGGCTAACTATAGTTAGGCATTGCTTAGTACTTCTAGCTATATTGCCCTGGCTATTTCCTTACTTTTTCTTTTTTTTAGATTTTAGGTAATAAAGCTAATATACTTTAGTAAAGACCTATTTAATATTATAAGCTACTAGGATATAGCTTTTAAGTACTTCTGCCTGCTTAATTAGCCTATTTAGACTTTTAATTTATAGTAAGGATAGGGTAGCCCTAGGAAACTAAATGCTTTTTTATAGTAAGGTTTACTGTAACTTAAGCTTAATAAGAAGATAGAGATTATAAGTATAGGCAATTTCCTAAAATATAAAGGTAAGTAATTAGATAATCCTAGCCTAAATAGTATTACTAAGTAGGCTTCTTTTAAAGTTAATATTAAAATTAAAGGTATACTTTAATATAGTAGTACTGCTAGCCTAGGTACTAGTATAAGACTTTAGTTATAGTATAGATATAAGCTACTAATATATATATTACTTAGTAGTAATGGCCCTTAAGGCTAGTAAGGTAACTATAAAAGGTAATACTAGCTTAGCCTATAGTAAGTATTATTAGATATATATATATAAAAGGACCTTAAGGGTAAGCTAGCTAGTAATCTAGTTAATATAGTTTAGTATAAGCTATATTATACTATTTTCTTTTATCTAGGTAAGAAGTCCTAGCCTATAGTAAATAACAGTTTAGGCCTAGGTAGCCTGGTATTATTAACCTCCCTATACCTAATTAAATAGCTACTAGTTATAGCTGCCCTGGGGATACCCCTGTTCTTAATAAGCTATACCCTATATAGCAGGTTTACTTTTACTATTTCCTTTTAAAGCGCTAGCCTAGGTATACTACTAAGCTTTTTAAATTTACCTATTAAATAGATACCTAGCCTTACTTATAAGGCTAAGGATAAGGAGGTATATAAGGAGTATTACTATATAAAGGGTAATAAGTAGAAAGGCATTATAGCTAGGGTCCTTAGGTACTATAGGAGGATAGGGTACTAATATATTATTATTATTTAGTTATATCTAATTAGATACCTTAGTTAGCTATACTGCCCTTTAACCTATTAGGGGTTATAGTAAGAATATTACTTTTAAATTCCTTACTACTTTATAAAAAATGTAATTAAGGGGTTAGATAAAATAAGTAGTATTTATTATAATTAGCTAGTTTATATACCCTGTTAGTAAAACTTAAAATAGTAATTAGTTATTAGCTAGGCTATTAAGGTAAAATGTCTTTATAATAGGTTTATAGTTAATCTTTTAAAGGTCTTCTAGCCTAAAGGCTTAGTATTTTTATAAAAATAAAATATTATTAAGTTAAAATATTACCTTATAGTATATACTATAGTAAAAGGCCTATATACTTAACTAAACTGCATTAAAATAACTTTTATAGGTATTCTAGGTATTAAGAATCTAGCTATATTTTTAGCGGTTATTAGCTAGCCTATTCCCTTTCTAGCTTGCTTAATATAACTAATTAATTAGGTCCTAAGGTAGCACTAGCAGGGAAAGGCTTATACTACTAAAGAGCTAATAGTTACTATATATAGTAAAAAAGAGTTTTTTATTATAGTTATAGGCCTTTGCCTATAGGATATAGAGCTGCTTATTATAGCTTATAGAGTTACTAGTTACTAGTAATAGTAGTGCCTTTAATATATAGGTTTTAAATTAGTTAAGTAGGAAGGACTAAAAGTAAGTAAGGTTAAGGGACTAGGGTTAACTACTAGCTGCCTATATAATATAAATTAGGTCTTAGTAATGCCTTTTATACTCTAGTACTTTCTATATAAGGGTAAGTAGCTAGGTAAAATATAGGGAGGATACTAAGTAGTCTTAATAGCTAATATTAAGCTAAAATAAGTTTAGGTTAAGCTTATAAGGCGCAAAGTAGCTAAGTACCTAGGAACCTAGTTAATTAATTACCCCCTTAAGGGTAGTGCCTTAAAAGGCATTCTTTAGATTATATAACTATAAAATAAGCTTAAGGTTAGTAAAGTAAAAAAAGTTAGAGTTAGTATATTAAGAGTAAATTAAAATATTATTAGCTTTCTTAACTAATAGTTAGCTAAAGGCTATAAGGTCTTTTATTAGAAATAGATATTACAGGTAGCTAGCATAGCTACTATTATTAGTATATTAGTAATTAGTTACTAGCTTTTCCTAGTAGCAGTAGGCCTTATACTTAGCTATAGTAAATAATATTAACAGCTCCTAAAGGGCAGGGGCTAGGCTAGCTTACCTAGCTATTAAAATAATAATCTAATTATATAGTTCTTACTATTAATTATCTAAGAGAGTGGTTAAAATAGCGCTAAGGCTAGCTACTATATTACTAATAGTTATATTAAGGAAAAAGAGAAAGATAGTAAAGTATATATAGGCAGTATAGAATAACCTAAGGTATATATATTTTATCTTAGCCAGGTTAATACTATATAGCTAAACTGTCTATTTATTTAATATATTAAGCTTAGGTAATAGTAGGAAAGATAGGAAAAAGAGCCTATAGCTAGGCTATATAGTATCTAAGCTATTAATACTAAGCTAGATACTATTAATATCTTACTATTATAAGATAGTAATAGCTTTATTAGCTAGCAGCTTAGCTTTAGTCTTAGTAAAGGAAAGATTAGCTAGGGGCCTTTTACTTAGTAATAGTGCCTAGCTTTTAGGTCTAAGGGCTAGGCTTAGTATTAATATTAATAGGAAAGGAGGCAGTATACTAGTAAGGTAGTAGGCTTGCTCCTGGATAGAGTAGGTATAGAAATTAGCATTTAGGGTCTTAGTATAAAGCAGGTTAGCCCTTATATAATTAGTTAGTCCCTAATAGGCAATATAGCAGCAGGTATATAGGTAGCTAGGCTAAAGGGAAATAGCTACTTTATTTCCCTTAACTTCCTTACCTTAGCTTTTAAATATAAAGAAGCTTCTTAAGACTTGGCTATAGTATATAGCTTGCTTACTTATTAAGGTTTAGTTACTAGCCTTATATAAGGCTATAAAGGTAAAAAGTATATAGTTTTAGTTATTATAGGTTACTAGTATATAGGGAAAGGTAAATATATATAAGCTTTATTACTAGGTTTTAAAGGTTAACTAGCTACTTTAGCTAGCACTAAATATTATATAAAAGTATTTAACTAGCTTTTCTAAGCTTAGGAGATTATTTAGTAAGGCAGTGCTAGGGTTACTAATATTACTAAAGGCACTTAATAGCCTATACTTTAAGGTAAAGGGTAGTAAGTTTAGTAAAGGTAGCAGGGCTAGGCTACTAATATTAGTATTTAGGAGGCTTTCCTAGTTAAGGGGTACTAGATTATATATATTATTATAGTTACTATTAATTATAAAGCTTTTATTCTTTACTGCTTGCTTTTCTTAGGGTTAAGGGGCTAGTAATAAAAATAGATAGTTAATTAGCCTTTACTTATATTTCTTTTTTATAGCTAGCAGGGTTAACCTTAGGGCTATAGGATTAGTTAGTTTATTATAGTAAGTATTATAAGTAGCTATCTAATTAGTTAGCTATATAAGGCCTAGGCCTATATAGATAGGTATAGGTTATAGAGCCTAGTTATAGTTTTTAAATACTAGCTTAGAAAATATACTAATATAAATAATATTACCTTTAAGGACTACTTTATTACTATCCTTATTAACTAGTATATTACTCCTATCTAATTAGGTAGCTACTAGCATAAAGGCAGCCTGCCTATTAATAATACTATTATCTTATTATTATATTTTAAGTCCCTAGGTAATAAGTAATTTATATAGCCTTCCTAGCCCTTAGTATAAACTAGTAATAAGCAATTTATATAGCTTTCCTAGCCCTTAGTATAGACTAGTAATAAGTAATTTATATAGCCTTTCTAGCCCTTAGCGTAAACTAGTAATAGGCAATTTATATAGCCTTTTACATTACTTTACTAGCCCTTACTACTACTACTACTACTACTACTATTACTACTATTACTACTATTACTACTAACTAGCACTTAGGGATTTATATAGCCTTTTAGGCCCTTACTGCTAACTAGTGCCTGTAATAATAGGGGATTTATAAGGCCTTTTAGGCCCTTAGTATAGACTAGTAATAGGGGATTTATATAGCCTGCCTGGCTATTACTATTAACTGCTTTCTAGGGCTATAGCTAGGGATAGAAAGGCTAGAATTAGTCTATAGCTACTATCTATAAAAAAAGGTTTTAATATATTCTGCCTAGGCCTATAGGTTTAAAGCTATTAAGGACTGTATTATACTCCTAGGCTATTACTACTATTTAATTAGCTATTACTACTTCTCTTATTAGCTCTGTTTTTTAATTATCTAGCCTCTATTAGGCTAGACCTAAAAAATAGTTTACTAAGCTACTAAAAAATACTATAATCTATCTTAGGTAACTAGCTACCTAATTAGTTAGTTAGCAGGTAATTAGTTATTAGTACTTTACCTATAATTCTATAATCTTAACTGCTTATCTATTTATTATTAGTTTTTTTATTTTTCCCTTTTATTAGCCCTACTATCTTAAGAGGTAAAAGAAAGGAAATATAAAGTAAAAAGATAGATTTTTAAAAAATATAAAGGTATTTAGCTTCTTTTTATAAAAACTTAAGCTTTAGCTATACTTAGTATAGCTAGCTCTAATTCTTAGTAATATTTAGTAACTAAATATATTTTTTTTATTATCTTAAAGTAGTATTTAAGTTACTTAAAGTTCTATATTAGTATTTCTAGGCTCTAGTACTAGGTAATTATATATCTCTGCACTTAGCCCTAACCTACTAGTAGTAGCAGTAGCTTCTCTCTATCTAGTTTAGCTTAGCCTTTAGTAATTCCTATTATTTACCTTTTTCTTCTTAACTACTTATAGCTATAAGTATAGTAATAAAGGCTTTCTAGCTAGCTAGGGTATTTTATATCTAGGTAATAAGGTAAAGAATTAAATTAATTAGCAGCTTATAATACTATATAACTAAGTTTATAATAGCCTTTTACCTTTCCTTAGATCTTTAAGCTATAAGTAAGTTTTTAGATAAAATGGATCTAGCTATTTTAAGTAAAATAGTACTCCCTCCCCTATATCCTTAGGCTACTACTATTTAATTAAATAGTAAAGAAACCTATTAGCTAGTAAGGCCTGCTATAAAGTACTATTATACTCTTTTTAAATTTTTTATTAATTCTATACTAGCTATTATAGCACTTTTATAGCTATTATTAGCTTATACCTAGATCCTAGCTTCTTTTTAGCTTAATAGCTACCTAGCTATTATATATATTTTAATACTATATTATAAGTAAGCTTTATAGTAAATAAGTTAATAAACTTAGTAGTTTTACTTTACTATAGCTTATATTATCCCTTAGCTTATATTATTCTTATTAAATTATATAGTATAGACCTTACCCCTTTAACCTAGCTAGTATTTTTTTTAAAAGCTATACCTATCTATATAATAATTCCCTTTCTTTTTTTACTTAGTAATATAATTATAGTTAGTAAGGGTATTTACTATATTACTAGCTTCTTTTATAATACTTATATATATATTATATATATATATCTATTTATAAATAGTAATATTCTATTTTAGCCTTAGCTATAGCTAGCTACTTACTTTTAGGTTTTTACTAAAATCCTAGGTTTAATTAATTATTTCTAATTAGCTTAGCTTATACTTATTATAAGCTAGCCTTATTTCTATCTTTACTTTCCTTAGCCTTAGCCTTACCTTATTATTCTTACTAACTAGCTAAGGCTATTACTTTCTTACTGCTTTATATACCTATTACTTCTTCCTTTCCCTTTTCTTTTTTACCTAATTATATTATATTTCTTTCCTTTATTTTATTTTATCTTATCTTATCTTACCTTATCTTATTATACCCTATTTATTAGCCTTAACTATATCTTTTATATTTACTGCTAACTATTCCTATTCCTACTACTTTATAAATATTATACTTTTTCTGATTTTTTTATTTACTATTCCTCCTTACTCTATAAATATTATACTCTTTTTAATTTTCTAATTAGCTATACTATCTTAGTCCTTATACTTACCTTACCTTCTTTAACCCTTTCTAACTCTTTTTCCTTCCTTTTAATTAATTTTTAAATACCCCTTTACCTTTAAAATCCATCTTTACATTACTATTAGCTGCCTAACTATTTACTTACTATATTCTAGAAAAGTATATCTAGATTTAATATCTTTTACCCTTACTATACGCTTTTAACTGCTATCTATTGCCCTAACTGGCCCTGTCTGTAAACCTGTGTAAGTTTAACCTGACCTTAACCTGGATTAAACTATCTATAAATTGGTATCTGGGGTCTTAGCGTAGAGCAGATTGGCCTTTATATAATTAGTTAGTCCCTAATAGGTAATATAGCAGCAGGTATACAGGTAGCTAGGCTAGAGGGAAATAGCTACTTTATTTCCCTTAACTTCCTTACCTTAGCTTTTAAATATAAAAAAGCTTTTTAGGACTTAGCTATAGTATATAGCTTACTTGCCTATTAAGGTTTAGTTACTAGCCTTATATAAGGCTATAAAGGTAAAAAGTATATAGTTTTAGTTATTATAAGTTACTAATATATAGGGAAAGGTAAATATATATAAGCTTTATTACTAAGTCTTAGAGGTTAACTAGCTACTTTAGCCAGCACTAGATACTATATAAGAGTATTTAATTAGCTTTTTTAAGCTTAGGAAATTATTTAGTAAGGCAGTGCTAAGGTTACTAGCATTACTAAAGGCACTTAATAGCCTATGCTTTAAAGTAAAGGGTAATAAGTTTAGTAAAAGTAGTAGGGCTAGGCTATTAATATTAATATTTAAAAGGCTTTTCTAGTTAAGGGGTACTAGATTATATATATTATTATAGCTACTATTAACTATAGGGCTTCTGTCCTTTACTGCCTGCTTTTTTTAAGGTTAAAGGGCTAGTAGTAAAGATAGATAGTTAATTAGCCCTTACTTATATTTCTTTTCTATAGCTAGCAGGGTTAACCTTAGAGCTATAGGATTAATTAGTTTACTATAATAAGTATTATAGGCAGCTATTTAATTAGTTAGCTATATAAGGCCTGGGCCTATGTAAATAGGTATAGGTTATAAAGCCTGGTTATAGTTCTTAAATACTGGCTTAGGGGACGTGCTAATATAGATAATATTGCCTTTAAGGACTGCTCTGTTACTATCTTTATTAGCTAGTATATTGCTTTTATTTAATTAAGTAGCTACTAGCGTAAAGGCAGCCTGCCTATTAATAATACTATTATCTTACTATTATATTCTAAGTCCCTAGGTAATAGGTAATTTACATAGCCTTCCTAGCCCTTAGCGCAGACTAGTAATAGGTAATTTATATAGCTTTCCTAGCCCTTAGCATAGACTAGTAATAAGCAATTTATATAGCCTTCCTGGCCCTTAGCGTAAACTAATAATAGGTAATTTATATAGCCTTTTATATTACTTTACTAGCCCTTACTACTGCTATTATTACTGCTACTATTACTACTATTACTGCTATTACTACTAACTAGTACTTAGGGATTTATATAGCCTTTTAGGCCCTTACTGCTAACTAGTGCCTATAATAATAAAGGATTTATAAGGCCTTCTAGGCCCTTAGTATAGACTAGTAATAAGGGATTTATATAGCCTGCCTGGCTATTATTACTAACTGCTTTCTAGGGCTATAACTAGGGATAAGAAGGCTAGAATTAGTTTATAGCTACTATCTATAAAGAAAGGTTTTAGTATATTTTACCTAGGCCTGTAGGTTTAAAGCTGCTAGGGACTATATTATACTCCTAGGCTATTACTACTATCTAATTAGCTACTATTACTTTTTCTATTAGCTTTATTTCTTAATTATCTAGCCTTTATTAAGCTAGACCTAAGGGATAGTTTACTAAGCTACTAAGAGATACTATAGTTTATTTTAGGTAACTAGCTACCTAATTAGTTAGTTAGTAAGTAATTAATTATTAGTACTTTACCTATAATCCTATAATCTTAGCTACTTATCTATTTATTATTAGTTCCTTTATTTTTCTTTTTTATTAGCTTTACTATCTTAAGGGGTAAGAAAAGGAAAATATAAAGTAAAAGGATAGATTTTTAAGAAATATAAAGGTATTTAGCTTTTTTTTACAAGAACTTAAGCTTTAGCTATACTTAGTATAGCTAGCTTTAATTCTTAGTAATATTTAGTAACTAGGTGTATTTTTTTTATTATTTTAAAGTAGTATTTAGGTTACTTAGGGTTTTATATTAGTATTTTTAGGCTTTAGTACTAGGTAATTATATATCTTTATACTTAGCCCTAACCTGCTAGTAGTAGTAGTAGCTTCTCTCTATTTAGTTTAGCTTAGCCTTTAGTAATTCTTATTATTTACTTTTTTTTTCTTAGCTACTTATAGCTATAAGTATAGTAATAAAGGCTTTCTAGCTAGCTAGGGTATCTTATATCTAAGTAATAAGGTAAAGAATTAAATTAATTAGTAGCTTATAATACTATATAACTAAGTTTATAATAGCCTTTTACCTTTTCCTAGATCTTTAAGCTATAAGTAAGTTTTTAGATAAAATAGATTTAGCTATCTTAGGTAAGATAATACTCCTTTCCTTATATCCTTAAGCTGCTACTATCTAATTAGATAGTAAAGGGGCCTGTTAGCTAGTAAGGCCTGCTATAAAGTGCTATTATACTTTTTTTAAATTTTCTATTAGTTTTATACTAGCTATTATAGCACTTTTGTAGCTGCTATTAGCTTATACCTAGATCCTAGCTTCTCTTTAGCTTAATAGCTACTTAGTTATTATATATATTTTAATACTGTATTATAAGTAGGCTTTATAGTAAATAGGTTAATAGACTTAGTAGTTTTACTTTACTATAGCTTATATTATCCCTTAGCTTATATTATTTCTATTAGATTATATAGTATAGACCTTATCCTTTTAACCTAGCTAGTATTTTCTTTAGAAGCTATACTTACCTATATAATAATTCCCTTTCTTTCTTTACTTAGTAATATAATTATAATTAGTAAGGGTATTTACTATATTACTAGCTTTTTTTATAATGCTTATATATATATTATATATATATATCTGTTTATAGATAGTAATATTTTATTTTAGCCTTAGCTATAGCTAGCTACTTACTTTTAGGTTCTTACTAGAATCCTAGGTTTAATTAATTATTTTTAATTAGCTTAGCTTATACTTATTATAAGCTAGCCTTACTTCTGTCCTTACTTTCCTTAGCCTTGGCCTTACCTTATTATTTTTACTAGCTAGTTAGGGCTATTACCTCTTTACTACTTTATATACTTATTACTTTTTCCTTTCCCTTTTCTTTTTTACTTAATTATATTATATTTCTTTCCCTTATCTTATCCTATCTTATCTTATCTTACCTTATTTTATTATGCCCTATCTATTAGCCTTAACTATATTTCTTATATCTACTGCTAACTATCCCTATTCCTACTGCCTTATAAATATTATACTTTTTTTAATTTTTTTATTTACTATCCCTCCCTACTCTATAAATATTATACTCTTTCTAATTTTCTAATTAGCTATACTATCTTAGTCCTTACGCTTACCTTGCCTTCTTTAACCTTTTTTAACTTTTTTTCCTTCCTTCTAATTAATTTTTAAATACCTTTTTACCTTTAAAATCTATCTTTATATTACTATTAGCTACCTAACTATTTACTTACTATATTTTAGAAAAGTATATTTAGATTTAATATCTTTTACCCTTACTATACGCTTTTAACTACTATCTATTACCCTAACTAGCCCTGCCTATAAACCTATATAAGTTTAACCTAACCCTAACCCGGATTAGACTACTTATTTTATTTTATTTTATTTTATTTTATTTTATTTTATTTTATTTTATTTTATTTTATTTTATTTTATTTTATTTTATTTTATTTTATTTTATTTTATTTTATTTTATTTTATTTTATTTTATTTTATTTTATTTTATTTTATTTTATTTTATTTTATTTTATTTTATTTTATTTTATTTTATTTTATTTTATTTTATTTTATTTTATTTTATTTT
>JACWFA010000097.1:0-17760 GCA_017579625.1 Fusarium sororula
AAGTATTTTAAGCTTTTATTATTAAGTTTAAAAAAGCTTTAATTTTAAAGTATTTTAATTTTAAAAAATATATTTATATTAAAATAAATATATTAAATTATATTATAATTAATATTTTTTTTTTAATTAAATAATAAAAAAAAATATTATTTTATTATATTTTAATTTTAAAAATTTAAAAATTTTAAAAAATAATATAATACTTTTAATTAAAAAATAATTATTATTATAAAGTTATTTAAATATTAATAATATTACTTTAAAAATATTTTAAAATAAATAAAAATTTTAAATAATTACTAAAAGTTTTAATTATTTATAAAAATTATAAAATTAAATAAAAAATAAATATAATAATATTTATATTTAATAATTTATAACTTTATAATTAAATATAAAAATAAATTAATAAATTTTATTAATTTTTTTTTAAAATTTTTAAAAATTAAAAAAAAATATATTATAAATTAAATTTAATTAAATTTTTAAAAAATTAAAAAAATAAAAATATAAATTATAATAAAAAATTAAAAGTTAAAAAAAAAATTAAATAAAATACTTATAAAAAAATTTTTTTATTTTAAACTTTAAATAAATTAAAAGTAAATAAAATATTTTTAAATATTAAAAATAATTTAATTTTATTACTAAATAATATAAATATTATAAATTAAAAATTTAATTTAAATATATAATTTTAAAAAATATTAAAATTATTTATAATAATTTTTAATAAAATAATAATTTAATTTTTATATTAAAAAAGCTTATTAAAAAATAAAATATTAAAGTTATTAATTAAATTAATTTAATTTATATAATTAAAAAATAAATTAATATTTAATTAAAAAAATAAAATATTTTAAGTAAATTATAAAAAAAGCTTTTAAAAGTAAAAAATTAAAAATAACTTTTTTTATTTTAAAAATAAAATTTATATATTATTAAAATTTAATTAAAAAAAAAAATATTAAATTTATATTATAATAATTTCTTAATAAGCTATTTTAAAGTTAAAAAAACTTAAAAATTAATTTAAAAAAAGCTTTATTAAAAAAGATTAAAAATTAATATAAAATAATATATTTTTATATATAATATATATTAAAAAGTAATATTTAAAAAATATTAATTTTATAAATAGCTTAAAAGTTTATTAATTTTATTATATTTTTTAAAAAAGTTTTTATAAACTTTATAATAAAGCTAGTATTAATACTTTTTAAAAGCTAATTAATTAATATAATTTTAATAATAATTAATAAATTTATAAAATTTATATAATTTTTACTTATTTTTATTAAAATTATTACTTTTAAATTTACTAAGTTTTTTTATAAAAAAATTAAATTATAATTTAAAGTACTTAAAAGTATTATTTTTAATAAAAGATTTATTTTTATAAGTACTTTTTAATTAAAATTATATTATTACTTTAAAATTAAATAAAAGCTATTAATAATATTTTATTTTTAACTTAATAAAAAAATAAAAAAAATAAATTAAATATTTAATTATTATTTATAGTATTTTATTAAAAATAATTAAAATATTTAATTAAAATTTTTATAAATAGCTTAATTTATTTATAACTTAAAAATTAATATAATAATAAAAGTTACTTTAAATAAAGCTTTAATAGGTTTTAATTTAAAATTTTATATTATTATTAAAAATATTAGCTTTAAAAAAAAAGTTTTAAAAGTTTAATATAAAATAAAAAAACTATAAAAGCTAAAAATTAAGCTTATAATATATTAATAAAATAGTATAAAAAAATAAATAAAATACTTTAATATAAAGTATTAAAAAATAAAATTTAAGTAATAATAATTAATTATATTTTTAATTAAAAACTTAAGGCTTAAAAATAAAAATAAAAAACTTACTTTAAGATTTATTAAATCTTTTTAAATTACTTAATATATTAAGCTATAAGTATATTAACTAGTTTTATTAAATTAATATTTAAAAATATATTTTATTTTTTATATTAATTTTTTTAAAGTATATTAAATAAGAAATTATAAGAAATATAATTTCTTATTAATATTAAACTTTAAAGAAAAAAATAATTAATAAAAAGTTAAATAAATTAAAAAAAAAGGAAATTTATAAAAAACTATATTATTTTATAAAATAAAAAGAATAATTAGTAAAATATAATTAATAAATTATTATTATAAATATAAAAAATATACTATAAATTATAATAATATAAGTTAAGTTTTAAATTAAATTAAAAAGTAAGAAATTAAAGTTCTAAATAAAAGTAATTTTATAAAAATAAAAATAAAAATAAAAAAATATTAATTAAGTCTAAAAATATTAACTATAAAAATACTAAATATAAGTAAAAGTAATTATAAAAACTATAAGTAAATCTTTTTTTATTTTAATTTAAAAACTATTAAAACTAATTATTATAATAATTATAAAAAACTAAGTTATTATAATATTAATTAAGTATTTAAACTAATTTATTATAATTTTTTATAATTTAAGTTTAAAAGTAATTAAAAATATATTTAATAAAGCTTTATATATTTAAAAAAAAATACTTATATTTTTTAAAAATAATAAAATTTAAATTTATAATAAAAAGTAAAATAATTATTAATACTATTAAAAAGTTTATTATTTTAGCTTTTATAATTAAAAAAAAATAATAAATTAAAATAAAATTAAATTACTAAATACTAAGCTTTAATTATAAGTAATATTTTTTAAATAAATTAAGTTAAAACTTTTAAGTAATAAAAAAAAGTTAATTAAAAAGTAAATAATATATAAAAAGTAATTATAAAATAAAACTTTAAAAGTTTTTAATATTTATAATAATACTTTAAAATTAAATTATAATATTAATAAGTATTAAAATAAAGTAAAAAGTTAATATAATACCTTTATAAAGATTAATAGCTAATATAAAGTTAAATTTAAAAAACTTAATATAAAGTTTAAAGATTTTAATAAAATTATTATTTAAATTTTTAATTACTTAAAAATAAAAAGTAAAAGTAATAACTTATTAAGCTATATATTTAATATTTATTATTTTTAAAAATAAAATTTAAAAAATATAAAAATACTTTTAAGTCTTAAAAGATTTATTATTATAAAAATAAAAATATATATTAATATAAATATAATAATAAGTTATAATAATTTAAATATAAAAGAAAAGGCTTTTTATATTAAAATATATTAATATTAATATAAAAAATAAATAAGCTAATTTATAAAAATAGTTTTAATATTAAATAAAAAAAAGGTAATAATATAAGTAATATATAAAATTATAAAAATTATTATTAATTAATAAAAAATATAAATAAGTTTTTTATAGATATTACTATAAAGTTAAGGCTAATTATTAATAATAATAATAATTATTATTAAAAATATAAACTTATATATAGTTATAATATTTTTTTAATTACTTTTAAAAATCTTAAAAATCCTAATTAATATTAATAAGTAATTATATAGCGTTTTAACCTAGTAATAACTAATAAATAGAATTTAGGTATTTTAATAATAGCTATAAAAGTATTAACTATAAAGTCTCTAGCTAGACTAAAGTCTTAATAAACTTAATTAATAAGGTTACCTTTAGGCTATAGCATTTTAAGTAACTCTAATTATAATAAATATATTACCTAACTAGCTAAAAAGCTATAAAAAGCCTAACTATAAAGTCTATAACTCCTTTATAACTTTAACCTTTTCTAATCTATTTATCTCTTAAAGATACTTATATTAATAATTATAAAATTATTAATAACTAACTAAGCCTAGGTTATTTATAAGTTCTTTACCTAATATTAAATTAATAAATACTAATCTTAATTATAGTTAAGATATTAAACTTACCTAATATATAACTAGTAAGTATCTATTAATAATACCTATAATATATCCTAAATAACCCTAACTAGCCTTAATATATTTACAGTAAATATATTATAACCCTTAAAAAGAATATAACTTATAAAGCTAAATCTAAGGTTTAAATAAAAGCTAGGCAAGTAGTAGTAACTAGCTATAATTATTAAATAGATAATTAGTTACTTAGACTTATTATTTTTAAATATAAGCTTCTTTATTACTTAACTAGAAGCTTTTACTATAAAAGGTAGCTTAATAGGAAAGTATAGCTATTAAGTACCCTAGGCCTAGAAGACTTATACCTTAATATACTAAGGGCTAGGTATAGCCTTTAAATCTAGAGTATTACTATACTTATAGTAAATATCTATAATAACTTATAAGTAAGCTATTTAAAGTTTATATATAATAAAATTACTTAAAAAATTCTATTAAAGTTAATTATATAAGATAAAAAATTCTATATATAAAAAAGAGTTTTTATTTAAAAGTTAAAGAGTTTTTTAGTAGGTAAAAGGAAGCTATAGTTAATTAAATAAAATTTATCTAATTAAGTATATTTGCCCTGTAAAATAATAACTAATATAAAGGTAATAAATAATAGTTTTAATAGTAATATTAATAAGTAATAGTATTATAAAAAAAAGGGAAATCTATAGGTAATAGTAACTTTTATTAATAGTATATTTATTATATTTAAAGGTAATTAGGTTATTATAAGTATAATTAATACTAATAAAGTAATATAAATTACTTAATTTTTTAAGGTATAAGAAAATAGCCTTAAAACCTTTTTAAAAGTAATAAATATAAAAAAAATATATATAAAAAATAAAAGTATAATTAAAAGGTTTAAAGGAAACTTTAAGCTTACCTAGAACTTTAATACTAGCTTTAAGCTTATTAAAATTATTATTAAAAATAATAATAAAAAAAAAAAAAAAATTAAAATAAAAATAATAACTTTTTTTTTTTTTTTTTTTATTAGCCTTATAAGGCTATTAAGCTTTTAACTTTTATATAAAGGCTTAAATAGTAAGGCCCCTATAGCAGGCTAGTATTTTAAAACTTAATATTAATAAAAGTTTATTTACCTTAGTAATATAATTACTGCCTTAATTAAGTAATATAAATACTACCCCTTAGTAGCTATATTAAGTCCCTTTCTTTATTCTACCTAAAAAACATAGCTAGTATATTTATTATAAAGTATATTCCCTAACCTAACTATTAGTTATAGTTACTAATACTAATCCTAGCTACTAATAAGATACCTATATAAAGGAGCCTATAGCTATATAATTAAGGCTACTATATAACTAGCTATAACCTTAATCTAGGTATTAAGCTAGCCTAAAAGGCAGCTAATAGTAAAGAATATAAAGAAATTTATATAATAATAGCTATTATTAAAAAGAACTTCTTATTAAGGTACTAATCTAGCCTTATTAAAATAGCTATCTTTAACTATATTTTAATTAGGTTAATTTATTATATAGGCTAATAAAGCCTTATTTATATAATTAACCTAATCTAGGTTAATAAGAAGCTATTAGGTCTTAAGAAACTAAAAAAAGACTTAAAAAAAGGTAATTCCTTTTAGTTATATTAGGCTACTTTCCTAATTACCTTAATAAGTAACTTAATTATATATAAAAAGTAGCTTCTTAATATATCTAAAAGGGTTATTAATATAGCAAGGATAATGCTTTTAAATTAATAATAAGCTAGTTATAGTCTAAGATTATAAAAGTAAAAGGATAGTATATTTATAAATAGAGTTAGATAAATATAAGGTAATAGCAGGGTTTTATAAAGGTTTAAAGGAATTAGGTTAACTTTTATATAAGTTAGTTAGTAAAAGTTAAATTAACCTTTATTAATTAAATATATATACTAAAGCATATAACTAACTAACCTTGCATTTAAGAATAGATAAAGTAATATTAGTAAAGAAGCAGTAGTTTTAATTAAGGAAAAATAATAATAAAAGGGTTAATTAATTAAAATTAAAAATAAAAAGTAAAGATTAAAAGAAATATAAGCTAAAAAGGTTATATAAAATAAAAAAAAAAGAAATTTAAAAATTAAATAAGTATTATAAAGGCTTACTTAAAAGGCTTATAAAAGCCTAAAAAATTAAAAAGTTATTATAAGTTAAAAAGTCTTTTAATTAAAAGTAATTATAAAAAATCTTTATAAGATTACTTAAAGGTTATAAATAATTATTTTAATTATAATAAAAAAAGTAATATTTTTACTTTAATACTATATATTTAAGATAAATAAATACTATAAACTACTTTAATAAAATAAAACCTAAATAAATTATATTAAGGTTAGTAATAATACTATTTTAGCTAAAAATAGCTAAATTATAAAGAAAAGATAATTATAATAACTATTAAGACCTTTTTAATTTTATTAAAAAAATCCCTTATATTAGATTTTTATTTCCTTAAGCTTTAATTAATATAATACTATTATACTTACCTAGCCTTTATTACTAAAATACTATAATAAAAAAATACTATTTATAATTAAAGCTTAATATTTAATAGTTTAATTTTATTTTAATTTATTATTATTATTTTTAATTATAAAAGCTAAAATAATAAACTTTTTATAGTATTAATAACTATTTTATTTTTTATTATAAGTTTAAACTTTATAACCTTTAAAAAATATAAATATTTTTTATTAAGTATATAAGGTTTTATTAAATATATTTTTAATTACTTTTAAACTTAAATTATAAAAAACTATAATAAATTAGCTTAAGTACTTAATTAATATCATAATAACTTAGTTTTTTATAATTATAATTATAATTAATTTTAATAGTTTTTAAGTTAAAATAAAAAAAGATTTACTTATAGTTTTTATAATTATTTTTACTTATATTTAATATTTTTATAATTAATATATTTAAATTTATAATAGCTACTTAAAGATAAGGCTAACTAGCCTTATATATTTAATATATAACCCTAAGACTTTCCTAACTTTATTAAAAAAATCCCTTATATTAAATTCTTACTTTCTTAAGCTTTAATTAATATAATACTATTATATTTACTTAGCCTTTATTATTAAAATATTATAATAATTTTAAAGCTTTTACTTTAAGTTACTTAATTATAATAATTAATTTATAATAAATTATTACTTTTAATACTAAACTAGATAAATTATTACTAAAACCTTAAAAAGTTATTATTAACTTTACTTAAATAATTAAAAGAAAGTTATTTTAAATTATAATATATAAAATAATTTAAACTTTTATTAATATTATTTATATTATTACTTTAAAAAAAAATTTAAATAACTTAAAGTAAAGCTTACCTTTTAATAATAAAAAAAGAAATTAAAATAACTTATTTAAAAAAATTAACTTTAAATCTTTTTTAATAATTAAAAAAAAAATAACTTAAACTTTTAAGAAAATATTTTAAATATTAAAAGCTTAAACTATAACCTAAATAATATTTTATTAAATTACTATTAAATTAAAACTAGCTTATCTTTTTTTTTTTTTAAAAGTAAAGTTAAAATAAAAAATATTATTACTTTTAAATATTTAATTACTTTTTAAAAAAAAATTTTTAATTTAATAATATAAATTAAAGCTTTAAAAAAATATAAAAATAATACTATATTAATAAAAGTAAGATTTTCTTTATTTATAATAATATAACCTTAAATATTAAATTAATATAAGCTAGCTATTTAAATAAATAGTTTTTTTAAAAAAAAAAGGCCTTTAAAAAAAATTAAAAAGCTTTTAAAAAATAGTTCTTAACTTTTATAAAAAATAAAAGAAATTACTAGATTTTTATTATAGCTTAACTTAAATATATTTACTAATAATCTAGCTAGTTTTTTTAAAACTTTTATAAATATTTTATATTTATTAAAAATTACTTTTTATATAAACTAAAGTAAGTAATTTATATTTACTAATACTATATAAAATTACTATTAATACTTAAAAATATTATAATATTTTAAAAGAAAATTAAATTTCTTAAAATATAAAAAGAATTAATTTAATTAATATAATAATTATAAAATATATTTAATAAAAAAAATAAATATATTATAATTATAATTAATACCTTATTAATTAAAAAAAAACTATATTAATTATAAAAATAAATAAAGATATTTTCTTATTAATACCTTTAAGAAAGTAATTTAAACTTAACCCTTATTTAAACTTTAAAAAATAAAAATAAAAATAAAAATAAAAGCCTAAGCTTAATAAAATATTATAACTATTATAAGACTAAGTATTACTTTTAAAACTACTTTATATTAAAAAAAACTAACTAAATAAGGAAATTAAAAAACTAAATTTAATTAAAAATATAAGTTAATCCTTAATTAATACCCTTATAATAAATACTAAATATAACCTAAATATACCTTAAACTAGGTTTAAAAGGAAGATCTTAACTATAATTAAGGTTTAAGGTTATAAAAGTATACTAGCCTAGGCTTATATTAATTATAATATTAAAAAGTTAAATATCTCTATAGCTAATATATAAGGTATAGCTAATAGGGTTTTATAATATAAAAATAATATAATATAATACTTATTTTTTAATATATTATAATATATAGTATTATATATTATACTAAAGAATATAATAACCTTAATATTAAGTCTTAAGGTTATATAGCTATTACCTTAAACCTTATAATCTAATTAAATAAGTAGCCTTAATCTATAAGTATAAAAAAGATATTTTTCCTAGCTTTAGTAAGCTATATATCCTTTTTATTATTACTTTAAAAAGATAATTAATATTAAAGCTTTAATATTAAAAGCCTAATTCTAAATAAGCTAAAAACCTTTAAAACTATTATAAAATACCTTACTATATAATTAATATTAATAATAATTAACTTAGCTATAACCCCTTAAATATAGTAATTACTTATTATATAAATAATTCTTTAATTAATATTAATAGTCTTTATCTTAATAATATTTTAAATTTATATATTTTTCTTTATAATTAAAAAATTATAAGTAAAGACTTTTTATATATTAATAAATTACTATTAAAATAGTAAGTTAATTTAGTAATTTTTAATTATAAAGTAAGGCTTTTTTAATATATAAAATAAATCTATTTTTAAATATATTATAAGCTAAATATAGGCCTTAGAATACCTTATTAATTAGCTAGAATAAGGTTAAGACTTATTAATAAAGTAATAGATTTTTATAACTTAAATTATATTAAGTAGTAATAATAATATATACTAGGTATAGTTTATAAAGTTAAAATATATAATTATAGTAATTAAATTAATAGTATAAATATTATATTATAAAAATTAAAGGTAATTATAGTATAAAAGAAAGGAAATAAAAGGAAAAAAAATAAAAATAAAGGTAAATTAAAAAAATAAAGGTTTTTATATTAAGGGAAAAACTATAAATATTAGTAAACTAAAGCTAGCTATATAGGTTAGTAATAAATTAGATTAGGCCTTAAGGTAATATAATATAAAGAATATAAGTTAAGAAATAATATAAATAATAAATACTTAGATTAATTATAGTATAAAAATAGATACTATTAATAAAACCTTTATAAAATCCTAAGGATTTTAAAAATTAAAAGATATTAATATCTTTCTTTAAGGAGCTAATAATAACTAACTTAAAATAATAAAATATTAAAAAGTACTTTTAACTATAACTAATTACTAAAAATAGATATATAAAACTACTTAAAGTTTAATAAGTATTAATAAAAAAAACTAAAAAAAATTAATACTTTTTTTTATTATTACTTTAAAAGATTTTTAAATTATAACTAACTTTAAAATAAAAAAATAGTAATTTAAAGGTTATTATAAAAAACTTAAACTTTTAAAACTTTAGTAATTTTTAAAAAAAACTTATAATTAAACTAAGATTTTTATTATTATTATTATTAATAAGCTTAACTTACTTTTTAATAAAAAACCTTAAAAATTAAACTAATTTAAAAGTATTTTTCCTAAACTTAAGGCTTATATTAAGGTCTTTAGCTATAATAAAGTAATTAAAATACTTAACTTTAAAAAAACTAACTATATAATTAATTTTAAAAAATAAAAAAACTATTTTATAATTTAATTTACTTTTTATTTTAAGTAAAACTTAAAAAACTTTATAAATATATTTAAAAAAAACTTAAAAACTAATTAAATCTGCTTTTTTAAAAGCCTAGTTAAATTACTTATCTTTTTTATTTTTAAAAAAGATAAAAGCTTATATTTTTATATAAATTACTAAAAATTAAATATTATTATAATTAAAAATTAATACTTTTTACTTTTAATATTAAAAATTATAAATAAAATTTAAAAAACTAAGTACTTTTTTAAAATTAATATTAAAAATATATATTATAAAATTTATATTTATAAAAATAATAAATAAAAAACTATATTTTAAACTTATTATAGCTATTTTAAATATATAATAATACTATTTAACCTAACTTATATACTTATTATATTTTAATATTATATTTACTAAGTTTATTAAGGTCTTATAAATATAATTTATATAATTTATTTAAATAATATTTTAGTTTTTTTAAAAATAAAAAAAAATATATTTAATATTTAAGTTAAATTCTTAAAAAAATAAAAGTAATTAAATTATATATAAAACCCTTTAAATATACCTTTTATTAAAATTAAATTAAGTTTTTAGGATTTAATTTAATTATTAAAAATATTAAAATAAACTTAGTAAAAATTTAAATTATTATTAAATAGCCTAAATTTATTACTTATAAAAAAATATAAATCTTTTTAAGGTTTTATAATTTTTATAAATAGTTTATTTATAATTATTTAAAAGTTATAATATTTTTTATAGCTTTTTTAAAAAAAAACTAAAATAAAAAAAAACTAAAAAGTATAAAGTTAAATAATTAAAAAAAGTAAGTATTTTAAGCTTTTATTATTAAGTTTAAAAAAGCTTTAATTTTAAAGTATTTTAATTTTAAAAAATATATTTATATTAAAATAAATATATTAAATTATATTATAATTAATATTTCTTTTTAATTAAATAATAAAAAAAAATATTACTTTATTATATTTTAATTTTAAAAATTTAATAATTTTAAAAAGTAATATAATACTTTTAATTAAAAAATAATAGTTATTATAAAGTTATTTAAATACTAATAATATTACTTTAAAGATACTTTAAAATAAATAAAAGTCCTAAGTAATTACTAAAACTTTTAATTATTTATAAAAAATACTAAATTAAATAAAAAATAAGTATAATAATATTTATATTTAATAACTTATAACTTTATAATTAAATATAAAAAAGGATTAATAAATCTTATTAATATTTTTTTAAGATTTTTAAAAGTTAAAAAAAAAAATATTATAAGCTAAATTTAATTAAATCTTTAAAAAAAAAAATAGTAAAAATATAAATTATAATAAAAAGTTAAAAGTTAAAAAAAAGGTTAAGTAAAATACTTATAAAAAAAATTCTATTTTAAACCTTAAATAAGTTAAAAGTAAATAAAATATTTTTAAGTATTAAAAATAACTTTACTTTATTACTAAATAATATAAATATTATAAATTAAAAACTTAATTTAAATATATAATTTTAAAAAATATTAAAATTATTTATAATAATTTTTAATAAAATAGTAATTTAATTTTTATATTAAAAAAGTTTATTAAAAATTAAAATATTAAAGCTATTAATAAAACTAATTTAATTTATATAATTAAAAAATAAATTAATACTTAATTAAAAAAATAAAATATTTTAAGTAAACTATAAAAAAGGCTTTTAAAAGTAAAAAATTAAAAATAACTTTTTTTACTTTAAAAATTAACTTTATATATTATTAAATCTTAATTAAAAAAAAAAAATATTAAAATTATATTATAATAATTTCTTAATAAGCTATTTTAATATTAAAAAAACCTAAAAGCTAATTTTAAAAAAGCTTTATTAAAAAAGCTTAAAAATTAATATAAAATAATATATTTTTATATATAATATTTACTAAAAAGTAATATTTAAAAGATATTAATTTTATAAATAGCTTAAAAGTTTATTAATTTTATTATATTTTTTTAAAAAAGTCTTTATAAACTTTATAATAAGGCTATTATTAATACTTTTTAAAGGCTAATTAATTAATATAATCTTAGTAATAGTTAATAAGTTTATAAAATTTATATAATTTTTACCTATTTTTATTAAAATTATTATTTTTAAATTTACTAAGCTTTTTTATAAAAAGATTAAATTATAATTTAAAGTACTTAAAAGTATTATTTTTAATAAAAGGTTTATTTTTATAAGTATTTTATAATTAAAATTATATTATTATTTTAAAATAAAATAAAAGCTATTAATAGTATTTTACTTTTAAATTAATAAGTAAATAAAAAAAATAAACTAAATATTTAGTTATTATTTATAATATTTTATTAAAAATATTTAAAATATTTAATTAGAATTTCTATAAATAGTTTAGTTTACTTATAACTTAAAAATTAGTATAATAATAAAAGTTACTTTAAATAAAATTTTAATAGGTTTTAACTTAAAATTTTATATTATTATTAAAAATATTAACTTTAAAGGAAAAGTCTTAAAAGTTTAATATAAAATAAAAAAACTATAAAAGCTAAGAAATAAGCTTATAATATAGTAATAAAATACTATAAAAAAATAGATAAAGTACTTTAATATAAAGTATTAAAAAATAAAATTTAAGTAAAGATAATTAGTTATATTTTTAACTAAGAACTTAAGGCTTAAAAAAAAAAAAAAAAAACTTACTTTAAGATTTATTAAACCTTTTTAAATTACTAAGTATATTAAATTATAAGTATATTAAATTATAAGTATATTAAATTATAAGTATATTAAATTATAAGTATATTAAATTATAAGTATATTAATTAGCCTTACTAAATTAATATATAAAAATATATTATATTTTTTATATTAATCTTTTTAAAGTTATAATAGCTACTTAGGGATAAGACTAACTAGCCTTATATATCTAATATATAACTATAAGACCTTCTTAACTTTATTAAAAAAATCCCTTATATTAGATTCTTATTTCCTTAAGCTTTAATTAATATAATATTATTATACTTACTTAGCTTTTATTACTAAGATATTATAATAATTTTAAAGCTTTTACCTTAAGCTATTTAATTATAATAATTAACTTATAATAAACTACTACTTTTAATACTAAACTAAATAAATTAATACTAAAATCTTAAAAAATTATTACTAACTTTACTTAAATAATTAAAAAAAAGTTATTTTAAACTATAATATATAAAATAACTTAAACCTTTATTAATATTACTTATATTATTACTTTAAAAAAAAAGAATTAAATAATTTAAAATAAAGTTTACTTTTTAATAATAAAAAAAGAAATTAAAGTAACTTATTTAAAAAAATTAACCTTAAACCTTTTTTAATAATTAAGAAAAAAATAACTTAAACCTTTAAGAAAATATTCCTAGTATTAAAAGCTTAGATTATAATTTAAATAATACTTTATTAAGTTATTATTAAACTAAAGCTAATTTATTTTTTTTTTTTTAAAAAATAAAATTAAAGTAAAAAATATTATTATTTTTAAATATTTAATTACCTTTTAAAAGAAAAATAAATAACTTAATAATATAAATTAAAGCTTTAAAAAAGTATAAAAATAATACTATATTAATAAAAGTAAAATTCTTTTTACTTATAATAATATAACCTTAAATATTAAATTAATATAATTTAGTTATTTAAATAAATAGTTTTTTTTTAAAAAAAAAGGCCTTTAAAAAAAATTAAAAAGCTTTTAAAAAATAATTTTTAATTTTTATAAAAAATAAAAAAAATTACTAAATTTTTATTATAGCTTAATTTAAATATATTTACTAATAATTTAATTAGTTTTTTTAAAACTTTTATAAATATTTTATATTTATTAAAAATTACTTTTTATATAAACTAAAGTAAGTAATTTATATTTACTAATACTATATAAAATTACTATTAATACTTAAAAATATTATAATATTTTAAAAGAAAATTAAATTTTTTAAAATATAAAAAGAATTAATTTAATTAATATAATAATTAAAAAATATATTTAATAAAAAGAATAAATATATTATAACTATAATTAATACCTTATTAATTAAAAAAAAACTATATTAACTATAAAAATAAATAAAAATATTTTCTTATTAATACCTTTAAGAAAGTAACCTAAACTAAACCCTTATTTAAACCTTAAAAAATAAAAATAAAAATAAAAATAAAAACCTAAACTTAATAAAATACTATAATTATTATAAAACTAAGTATTATTTTTAAAACTATTTTATATTAAAAAAAACTAACTAAGTAAAAAAATTAAAAAACTAAATTTAACTAAAAATATAAATTAATCTTTAGTTAATATCCTTATAATAAATACTAAATATAACTTAAATTTACTTTAAATTAAGTTTAAAAAAAAGATTTTTATTATAATTAAGATTTAAAGTTATAAAAATATATTAGCTTAGGCTTATATTAATTATAATATAAAAATAAATACTATTAGTAAAACCTTTATAAAATCCTAAGGATTTTAATAATTAAAAAATATTAATATTTTTTTTTAAAAAGCTAATAATAATTAACTTAAAATAATAAAATATTAAAAAGTACTTTTAATTATAACTAACTATTAAAAATAAATATATAAAACTACTTAAAGTTTAATAAATATTAATAAAAAAAATTAAAAAAAACTAATATTTTTTTTTATTATTACTTTAAAAAACCTTTAAATTATAGCTAACTTTAAAATAAAAAAATAATAATTTAAAAGTTATTATAAAAAACTTAAACTTTTAAAACTTTAGTAATTTTTAAAAAAAACTTATAACTAAACTAAGATCTTTATTATTATTATTATTAATAAGCTTTACTTACTTTTTAATAAAAAACCTTAAAAACTAAACTAATTTAAAAGTATTTTTCTTAAACTTAAGGCTTATATTAAGGTCTTTAGTTATAATAAGGTAATTAAAATACTTAACTTTAAAAAGATTAATTATATAATTAACCTTAAAAAAAAAAAAAAACTATTTTATAGTTTAATTTACTTTTTATTTTAAGTAAAACTTAAAGAACTTTATAAGTATATTTAAAAAAACCTAAAAATTAATTAAATTTACTTTTTTAAAAGCCTAGTTAAATTACCTATTTTTTTTATCCTTAAAAAGGATAAAAGCTTATATTTTTATATAAATTACTAAAAGCTAAATACTATTATTATTAAGAACTATTACTTTTTATTTTTAATATTAAAGATTATAAATAAAATTTAAAAAATAAAGTATTTTTTTAATATTAATATTAAAAATATATATTACTAAATTTATATATATAAAAAAAATAAGTAAAAAACTGCTTTTTAAACCTATTATAGTTATTTTAAATATATAATAATATTATTTAAACTAATTAATATACTTACTATATTTTAATACTATATTTACTAGGCCTTTTAGGGTCTTATAAATATAATTTATATAATTTATTTAAATAATATTTTAGTTTTTTTAAAAATAAAAAAAAATATACTTAATACTTAGGCTAAATCTTTAAAAAAATAAAAGTAATTAAATTATATATAAAACTTTTTAAATATACTTTTTATTAAAATTAAATTAAGTTCTTAGGATTTATCCTAACTATTAAAAGTATTAAAATAAACTTAGTAAAAATTTAAATTATTATTAAGTAGCTTAAATTTATTATTTATAAAAAAATATAAATCTTTTTAAGGTTTTATAATTTCTATAAATAGTTTATTTATAATTACTTAAAGATTATAGTACTTTTTATAGCTTTTTTAAAAAAAAACTAAAATAAAAAAAAATTAAAAAGTATAAAATTAAATAATTAAAAAAAGTAAGTATTTTAGGCCTTTATTATTAAGTTTAAAAAGGCCTTAATTTTAAGGTATTTTAATTTAAAGAAATATATTTATATTAAAATAAATATATTAAATTATATTATAATTAATATTTTTTTTTAATTAAATAATAAAAAAAAATATTATTTTATTATATTTTAATTTAAAAAGTTTAATAACTTTAAAAAATAATATAGTATTTTTAATTAAAAAATAATAGTTATTATAAAGTTATTTAAGTATTAATAATATTACTTTAAAAGTACTTTAAAATAAATAAAAGTCTTAAGTAATTACTAAAACTTTTAATTATTTATAAAAAATATTAAATTAAATAAAAAATAAATATAATAGTATTTATATTTAATAACTTATAACTTTATAATTAAATATAAAAAAAAATTAATAAATCTTATTAATATTTTTTTAAAACTTTTAAAAATTTAAAAAAAAAAATACTATAAATTAAACTTAATTAAATTTTTAAAAAATAAAATAATAAAAATATAAGCTATAATAAAAAGTTAAAAGTTAAGAAAAAGGTTAAGTAAAATACTTATAAAAAAAAAGATTTTATTTTAAACTTTAAGTAAATTAAAAGTAAATAAAATATCTTTAAGTATTAAAAATAACCTAGCTTTATTATTAAGTAATATAAATATTATAAGCTAAAAATCTAATTTAAATATATAGTTTTAAAAAATATTAAAATTATTTATAATAATTTTTAATAAAATAATAACTTAATCTTTATATTAAAAAAGTTTATTAAAAAATAAAGTATTAAAGCTATTAATTAAATTAATTTAATTTATATAGTTAAGAAATAAGTTAATATTTAATTAAAAAAATAAAATATTTTAAATAAATTATAAAAAAAGCTTTTAAAAATAAAAAATTAAAAATAAACTTTTTTACTTTAAGAATTAATTTTATATATTATTAAACTTTAATTTAAAAAAAAAAATACTAAAGTTATATTATAATAATTCTTTAATAAGCTATTTTAATATTAAAAGAATTTAAAAGCTAATTTAAAAAAAGCTTTATTAAAAAGGCTTAAAAATTAATATAAAATAGTATATTTTTATATATAGTATTTACTAAAAAGTAATATTTAAAAAATATTAATTTTATAAATAGCTTAAAAGTTTATTAATTTTATTATATTTTTTTAAAAAAGTTTTTATAAATTTTATAATAAAGCTATTATTAATACTTTTTAAAAGCTAATTAGTTAATATAATCTTAAAAATAGTTAATAAATTTATAAAATTTATATAATTTTTACTTATTTTTACTAAGATTATTACTTTTAAATTTACTAAGCTTTTTTATAAAAAGATTAAATTATAATTTAAAATATTTAAAGGTATTATTTTTAATAAAAAGTTTATTTTTATAAGTACTTTTTAATTAAAATTATATTATTACTTTAAAATTAAGTAAAGGCTATTAATAATATTTTATTTTTAAATTAATAAGTAAATAAAAAAAATAAATTAAATATTTAATTACTATTTATAATATTTTATTAAAAATAATTAAAATATTTAATTAAAATTTTTATAAATAGTTTAATTTACTTATAATTTAGAAATTAATATAATAATAAAAGTTACTTTAAATAAAGCTTTAATAAGTTTTAACCTAGAATTTTATATTATTACTAAAAATATTAGCTTTAAAGAAAAAGTCTTAAAAGTTTAATATAAAATAAAAAAACTATAAAAGCTAAAAAATAAGTTTATAATATATTAATAAAATACTATAAAAAAATAAATAAAATACTTTAATATAAAATATTAAAAAATAAAATTTAAATAAAAATAATTAATTATATTTTTAATTAAGAATTTAAAGC
>JACWFA010000098.1:0-16422 GCA_017579625.1 Fusarium sororula
AAAATAAAATAAAAAAAAAAAAGAAAAAAAATTAAAAATTAAAATACTTTAGCTTTTACTTTAGTTTTATATTTAATATAAATATAAAGTAAGCTAAATAGTAAACTAAGTACTTAAAAAGCCCTTACTCTATACTATAGCTATATATAAACTTACTAAATAAAAGGCTATTTTATTATATTAAGCTAAAACCTATTAACTAGCTAATAAAATAATAGGTTCTTTTTAGCTTTACTTTATAAATTATAAAAAAAAAGGTTTAGCTTTATTAAGGTTAAAAAAGCAGTTTTAAATAGTATATTACTATTATTATAAAGTACCTAAGTAGCCTTTAATAAAAAAACCTTACTACTAATATAAAATCCTAAGCTTTTATTAATATATTAAAATTAAGTACTTTTTACTAAGTTAATATATTATAATTACTATATATATAAACCTTAGCTATTAATATAAACTATTAGTATATAAGTAATACTATAATAGTATTATTAGGATTTTATATTTATAATTTCTTTTAAGCTTTTTTTATTTAATTATAAATTTATTAATTTAATACTTTAAGTTATAACTTTCTTTACTTAATTAATTTTTAAATTTAGTATATTTTTACTTAATATTACTATAAGCTAATATATTATATTTAAGTACTATTTACTAAGTATTTTTAATATTAAGTATTTAGTATACTTTATAGCTTTTTAGCTAGTTAATTAGTAAGGGTTTACCTAAGTATTATAAGGCTTAAGATACTATAAAACCTATTTAGAATTATATAAGTAATAATTAGCTAGGGCCTTATAATTACTAACTTAACCTAGCTACTAACCCCTTCTTATTTAAGCTATTATTTAATAAATATTAATATTTATATATATAACTAAAGCTTTTAGTTAAACCTATTAAAAATATTATTATTATAAAGCTATTACTTTATTTTTAATAGTATATTAATTTATATTTTAGCTTAATATAATAATTTACTAAAATTACTATTAATATAATAAGGATTATAATATAATACTTTAAAAAGAAAATATTTTTTATATAATTAAATAATATAGTATTATAAGTTAAATATTTTAGTAGTATAAGTATACCTTTATATTACTATAGGCCTAAAAGTATTACTTTTTTATTTTAAGTATTTAGTATTTAAACCTTACTATATAGCTACCTATCCTTAGGCCTAGACCTTACTAGTATTATAGCTAAAACTTTAAAAGCTAGTATCTATAAAAACTTTATATTAGCTATAATCTAAAGACTACTTAGTAAATAGGTAAAATAATATACTTTTTAACTTTTATATTTTCTTAAGCTATATTATTATATTTAAGTATATTTAAAAATATAAAAATTACTACTAATTTTATAGTTTTATTTTATTATTTATTTCTTTTTTAAAGTTAAAAATTTTATTATATTTTTAAGCTAATATAAAAGTTTTTTTATTTAGCTTATTTAATAACTTATTAATATTTTTAATATAAAAGCCTAGTACTTTAGTAAAAAAAAGCTTAAGTTAATATTATTAATTAGCTTTATAATCTTTATATTACTTTTTATAAATTTAAATAAAAATAATTATATTTATAATATTTATTTTATATAATAAAAGTACTTTATTATTACTATTAAAAATAAAATTATTTAGCTTATTATAAGGAAAAGTAATAATACTAAACTTTAAAAGGACTAGGTATTACTTTATTTTATAAAAAAGGCTATATATTTTAGTAATAATACTTACTTAAAATAAACCTTTTTAAAGATACTTTAAAGCTATTATAATTAGTAAAAACTATATAAATATAAATATTAATAAAATATATATAGTATAGGTTAAAGGTATAAAAATATACTATAAGTAAGTATATAAAAGTAATAAGTTTATACTTTTTTAAGTTATTATAAAGTATAAAAAAAAGTAAATAAAAAAAAAAAAGTTATAAGGTAAGTAAAAAAAAAAAAGTATAGTATATAAACTATAAAGTATAATAATATAATTATATTAACTATAATTTAAATATATAGCTTAGTAAACTAATTACCTTTAAGTTTTTAAAATATAACTTTAAGACTTATACTTACTATAAAATCTATAAATAAAATTAAATTAATAATACTTAACTTAGCTTTATAGGCTTAAGTAAGTAAGTAAATATACTTATTACTTTTACTATATCTTTTTATTATATATTATATACTTTTTTTTATTAGTTTTTATATTATTAAATAATATATAAAGTTTTAAAAGTATAGTTATATTAAAGTTATAATATTATTTTTAACTATAAAAAATAGCTTAAATATTTACTTTTATTTACTATTATATTAAATATATTAAAAAAAGCTACTTTAAACTTTTTAAACTTTTTTATAAAAACTTTTTACTTAATAATTAAATATTTAAAGTAATTTTTATACTTAAAAGTTAAAGACTTTTTTAATAATTTTATAAACTATAATATAAAATTTACTAATAACTTATATTTTTAAAACTATAAACTTTTAAAAAAAGGTTAATATATATTATTAAGTAAAGGGCCTATTTATATATATACTTTTAACTTTAACTTACTTTTTATTAATAGCTATATACTTTAACTTAAAAAATATTATTAATAACTTATAAATAATAAAAACTATTATATTTTTATTAAGTTATAAAATTAATTACTAAGCTAAATATAATATAAAATATTAAAGTTAAATTTATATTACTTTATATTTATATTTTATTATATAGTAATTAGTATAGCCTATAAGGCCTTTATATAAGACTATATTAGTAATTATAACTTTATAAATACTATTAAGAAAATAAAGCTAATAAGCAGTTTAATTTAAGTTAAGGTTAGGTTAAACTTATATAGGCTTATAAATAGGGCTAGTTAGGTAATAAATAGCAGTTAAAAGTATATAATAAAGGTAAAAGATATTAAATTTAAATATACTTTTTTAAAAAATAGTAAGTAAATAGTTAAGTAGTTAATAGTAATATAAAGATAGATTTTAAAAGTAAAAAAGTATTTAAAAATTAATTAAAAAAAAGGAAAAAAAGTTAAAAAGGGTTAAAGAAAGTAAAGTAAGTATAAGGACTAAGATAATATAGCTAATAAAAAAATTAAAAAAAGTATAATATTTATAAAATAAAAAAAAATAGTAAATAAAAAAATTAAAAAAAGTATAATATTTATAAAGTAATAAAAATAAAAATAGTTTATAGTAAATATAAAAGATACTATTAAGGCTAATAAATAGGGTATAATAAAAAGTAAATTATAATAAAATAAAGTAAAATAAAATAAAATAAAATAAAATAAAATAAAATAAGGTAAGAAAAAGAAATATAATATAATTAGGTAAGAAAGAAAAGGAAAAGAAAGAAATAATAAGTATTTTTTCTTACTTTTATATTAGGGATAGAGAAAATGTAAGTCTTAAAGAAAAAAAAAAATTTTTAAAAAAAGTTTTTAAATTAAAATTAATAAATTTAAAAAAAATCCTATTTATATAAACTTTTTTTTAATTTAAAGACTTTAATTTAATTTAACTTATTTATTTTTATATTATAATTTTACTTCTTTATTTAACTAGTTATTTTAATTAAAAGGCTTCTTAATAAGGATAATTTCCTTAGCCTTTAACCTTTACTTTTAAAAAATTAGCTTACTTTTTTTAGTATATTCTTTTCTTTATCTAATTACAGTATAGCACTAACTACGCAATCTATATTAATACTACACTATCTATATAGTCCTACCTTACCTACTTAATTACAGTATAGCACTAACTATATAATCTATATTAGTACTACGCTATCTATATAGTCCTACCTTACCTACTTAATTACAGTATAGTACTAACTACGTAATCTATATTAGTACTATACTATCTATATAGTCTTACCTTACCTACTTAATTACAGTATAGTACTAACTATATAATTTATATTAGTACTATACTATCTATATAGTCCTACCTTACTTACTTAATTACAGTATAGTACTAACTATATAATTAATATTAATACTAAACTCTTTATAAAACCTTACCTTTTATTTAACTATTTACCTTTTTCTTTCTTTTTCTTTTTTATCTTTCTTTTTTTATTACTATTTACTTTACTTAAATTATAATATCTTTAATTAAAACTTAAAAAAAAAAAAAATACTAGTCTTAACTCCATAAATAGCAATAAGAAGCTATCTTATAATCTTAAGAAAATAGTATTTAAGTTCTTTCTTAACCTAATTTATAACCTACTTAACTATTAAGCTCCTTATTACCCTATAGTTTAAATTCTTTTAATAAATATTAAAGAATAATTAGTAAACTATTTTAACTACTAATACTATTTAAAAAACAATAACCTTAAGTATTAATATTATTAACTTAACTAAATCTAATATTAAACTAAGCTACTTTACTAGCCTTAGTATTAGCCTTAGCACTAGCCTCTATACTATCTATTTAGCCTAACCTTTTATAAAAATAAGCTACTTTACTAGCCTTAGTATTAGCCTTAGTACTAGCCTCTATACTATCTATCTAGCCTAACCTTTTATAAAAACAGGCTACTTTACTAGCCTTAGCATTAGCCTTAGCACTAGCCTTTATACTATCTATCTAGCCTAACCTCTTATAAAAATAAGCTACTTTACTAACTTTAGTATTAGCCTTAGTACTAGCCTCTATACTATCTATCTAGCCTAACTTTTTATAAAAACAGGCTACTTTACTAGCCTTAGTATTAGCCTTAGCACTAGCCTCTATACTATCTATCTAGCCTAACCTACTATAAAACTAAGACTTTATACTAGCCTTATCTTTAAATTCTAAATAATCTTTACTTTAATCCTTTATTTCCCTAACCTTTCCTATTTTACTAGCCTTATTTCCATTTACTTATAATTAAACTCCTTAATAATTATAAGAATTATATATATTAATATTATAACTTAATACTATACCTTCCTTTACCCCCTAAACTTTAACTAACTTAATTAAGTAATTCCTTTCCTTTATTATAATAGAAAATCCTACTATATAAGGATTCTAAATATAGTAATCTTAACTTTACTCCTAGCTTATATTATAATTCTTTTTAGTATAATATATATATACCTCTTTATCTACTTAATAACCTAGCTATACTTTTATTACCCTTACCTAATAACTATAATAATTTAAATTATATCTTCCTTCCCTAGTATATTACTTTTCTAATTTATTTAACCCTAATTTCTTTAAGTCCAGTAAGTAATAGCTTACTAAATAACTAATATAATAATAAACACTTTCTCTATCTAAAACTAAATATATTTAATAAACGCTACTTACTATATTAATTAGCCCTATTATAAGAACTTAAGATATTAATAATATATAGCTTAAAGCTAAAAGCCTTACTATAATTTAAAGCTTTAGTATTTTCTATTTATTATTTATTTTACCTTATAGCTATAATCTATATAATAATTAGATTATTTACCCTTATAGTCTTATCCTTATAAAAACCTACTATATTCTTCTTAGTATATTTTAAATATTAACAGTATACTTTTTAATTTTTATCTTTTTTTTAAAACCTAGTAATTAAGCTTAATTAATAAGCTATAAGCTACTATCTGTAAAATATAATAGCCTCTTTTATAAACATTAATAAGAGCTATTTAATAAGATTATTCTTCCTACAGCCTATAAAACACTTTCTATATACTATTTATAAGAAATGCCTTATAGCTTTAATTTAGCCTATATAAAAACATTTTTATAAAAGGAAAACCCCTTAGGCTAATAACTACAAGGAGATAATACTGCCTATATACTATAGCTTTAATATTTAATTCCTAGTATATATCTCTATTCCTTTTAAGAAAGTATTATATACTATACTAATTTATATTTCATTTTAATAACTTTTTTAGAACTATTCTTTTACTTTAAAAACCTAAAGCTTCTCTTTTAAGTATATAATTTAAAAAATATTATTAATAGTAATTCTATTTATATAATAATAATATAACTTATAACCTCTATTTTATTTATATTAAATCCTAAGTTTCTTAATTTACCTTTATATTAGGTTAACCTTAGTAACTACAAGTGCCTAATAATATTAGCAAATCCCTAATAATAACAAATACTACTATAAAAAACAAAATACCTTAAGTATCTCTATATTAATATTAGCTATTTTATTAATACTTAGCCCCTTTTTAGTTTATTCTATTAATCTTTTCTCTTTTATAAAGCTAGTACCTATATAGCAAAGGCCTTATCTATATAATAATAAAATTACCTAGAAGACCTAAATACCTAAAACCCTAAAATTATTTACATTAAGGCCTATAATTATAATAAAAACTTATTCTTAACTATATTTAGTAACTATAGCCTATTTACCTTAGATTAGCTTCTATTACTTACTATTTATAACAGTCTTAAGGCTAACCTTGCCTTTAAAACTAAAAAGAAGTAATATTTATCTTTATAAAATACTATCCATTCTACCTAGTAAGTATATAAGAATTACCTCTATACTATATTTACTACTTATTACCTTTTAAGCTATAGTATTTATAAGGAATTTACTTTTTACCTTAATATCTTTCTTTTTATATAGTATAATAGTAAGCTAAAGGAACTACCTTCTAGCTTTTCCTACTAATTATTACTAACTATTTACCTTTTTTATCTTATAATCCTTACTTATCTTTTTAACTCTTTTCTTATATTATAATCCTTATAGTTTATTATCCTACTTAACTTTCTTTTTTATAAGACTTTAATTATATTAATAAGTTACTTTAAACTAAAAAAACCTTTACCTACTTAGTAACTCCTTACTTTCTATTTTATATAGTTTTTTTAAAAACTCCTTATTTACTTCTTAACTAGCAAGAGAACTAATCTTTTATAGGATAAATAGATATAAAAAAAGAAGTAATCTACCTATAATTAATATACTATATATACTTAATTTCTATACCAAGGCCTTAATCTCTAAGCTATTATTTAATAGTATAGTATACTATAGCTACTAAATAATCTATTTAACTAAAATTCTAGGCTTTTTTATATATAAGCTATCTAGTATATTTATATATCTTTATTACTATTTTAATACTATATACTTTCTATATAAAGCACTACTAGCCTTACTACTAAGGCATTTAGCTAAGATTATTAATTTTTTATACTTTTACTTTAAGCTACTTTTATACTACTAAGCTTAAATAAAGACCTATAATAAAAAGCCTTTAAGTTTACTACTTAAGTAATTTTATATAAATATTAAAAGTTTATTTTATTAACTTTAATAACACTCTATATAGACTAGAGAATTTTACTACTAACTAGACTTTAGTATATAAAGGCAAACCTTAATACTAAAGTAAAAAGTATTATTAATACGTAGATTTTATATAAGATCCTAGATAAGGCTTAGGTTTCTTACTACCCTCTACCTGCCCCTATCTTTAACCCTGCCTTTATAAATTACTATAAAATAATTTAGTTATAGTATAAGTTTATTATTTTTAAGCTTTTTAGCTTTAATACAAAACCTAGTATTAAAAAGACCCTTTAAGAAAAGCTTTTTATTAAACTTTTTACTATATTTAAAACTAACTAAAAAGATTATTATCTTACTAAGTTATTTTAAAACTAACTTTAGCCCTATCTTAGTACCTATATCTAAGCTTTATTTAGAAGTAAACCTACTAAGCCTATTTTATTTATCTAAAAAAAGAATAAAGATATACCTAAAGTCTTTTATATTAAGATCTATATACTAATCTTTTTCCTACTAGTAAATATAATATCTAGTACCCTTAAGCTAATCCTTCCTCTTTATAGGGAATTACTAAAGGCATTTAACTAAGAAATATATACTAAAGGCTATTATAATTATTCTATTAAAAGTATAACTATAGCTTTATAGGAAATTTAATATTAAATAATAGCTAAAATAAAATTCACTACTAATATAAAAAAAATAGCTAAGACTATTTATCTTATAATTTTAATACTATATAGTAGAGTTTTTAGTTTACTATATAATACTAACTATTAATACTCTTAGTATCTTATAAACTTCTAGCCCCTTAATATTAATCTTATTATAAACTATATTTATAATAAAGATTCTATTTTCTAAGTTATTAAAAACTTATCTTACTTAAATAAGTACTAATTATTTTTACTTATAAGATAACTTTTACTTTTATTTATAGAACTACTATATTATAGCCCCCTAGATAATTTACAGTTATTTTAACTAGTAAGGGAATTATTAGCCTTTTTCTTTAAGGCTATTTTAGTAAAAAAGAATTTTAAGTTTAGATTTCTATCTAAACTTAAAGGTAATAAAGGGATCTTTAGTAATCTATATACTTTAGAAAATAGATAGCTTTTACAGTATTTTAAGCAGTAGCCTAACTAAGGAATTAAAATAGAAAATACTTAGGCTAGTAGTTATAGTTTTAACTCTAAGTTTATAAATTTATTAAGTTCTAAAGAAAAGGATCTAAAGTTTAGTAATTTAGGGAAATAATAATTCTTAATCCTTTACTTTAGTTAAGTTTTTTTAATTATATTACTTTTTAAACCTAGGTTTAAGTTTAAATTTACTTAATATTCTTTTTATTATTAGTAAAGTTATCTAGCTAGCTAAGAAGGCTAGTAGTATATATATCTTTTAATTTATAACTAATTAGTTAAGTTATACCTTACTTATATACCTACTAAGGATATTTTAGTAAGCTATATACTAAAACTGCCTTATAGGCTACTTTTTATTTTTTATAAAATTTATTTATATAGGAAAATAAAAAAATTAACTTATAGCTACTAAACTATAAAACTATTTTATATGCTTTTTTTAAAGAGTTACTAGACTAACTATTTTAAATAAGGCAAATTAAATAATAGTACTTTTATTAGTATATAATACCTATAGTAGCTATAAAATGTAATTAAAGTTAACTATAAGGTAAGTAACTTATACTTATAATATAATTTTATATTAAGTATACCTTAACTATAATAAATTATAAGTAGGTATAATTCTAAATATATTTCTATTAGGTATACTTTAACTATAATAAATTATAAGTAGGTATAATTCTAAATATATTCCTGTTAGGTATACCTTAACTGTAATAAATTATAAGTAGGCATAATTTTAAATATATTCCTATTAGGTATGCCCTAACTAAGATAAATTATAGGTTAGCTTAGGGTTTTTATAAGTCTATATATAGGTTCCTTTCCTTTAAGGCTTTTATATATTAAATAACTATATAATACTGCTTTACATAGCTTCTTTTCCTTTAGGGCTTTTATTTATTAAATAATACTACTTTACGTAGCTTCTTTTCCTTTAGCGCTTCTATATATTAAATAACTACATAATGCTACTCTGTGTAGCTTTTTTTCCTTTAGGGCTTCTATTTATTAAATAATACTACTTTACGTAGCTTCTTTTCCTTTAGCGCTTCTATATATTAAATAACTATGTAATACTACTCTATATAGCTTTTTTTCCTTTAGGGCTTCTATATATTAAATAACTATATAATACTACTCCATGTAGCTTCTTTTCCTTTAAGGCTTTTATATATTAAATAACTATATAATACTACTCTGCGTAGCTTCTTTTCCTTTAGGGCTTCTATATATTAAATAACTACATAATGCTACTTTATATAGCTTCTTTTCCTTTAAGGCTTTTATTTATTAAATAACTATATAATACTACTTTACGTAGCTTCTTTTCCTTTAATGCTTCTATATATTAAATAACTACGTAATGCTACTTTATATAGCTTCTTTTCCTTTAGGGCTTCTGTTTATTAAATAATACTGCTCTGTATAGCTTCTTTTCCTTTAGCGCTTCTGTATATTAAATAACTATATAATACTACTTTATATAGCTTCTTTTCCTTTAAGGCTTCTATTTATTAAATAATACTGCTTTACGTAGCTTCTTTTCCTTTAGCGCTTCTATATATTAAATAACTACATAATACTACTCTGCGTAGCTTCTTTTCCTTTAGGGCTTCTATATATTAAATAACTATATAATGCTACTCTATGTAGCTTCTTTTCCTTTAGGGCTTTTATATATTAAATAACTATATAATGCTACTCTGTATAGCTTCTTTTCCTTTAGGGCTTCTGTATATTAAATAACTATATAATACTACTTTACATAGCTTCTTTTCCTTTAAGGCTTCTGTATATTAAATAATACTACTCTATATAGCTTCTTTAATTACTCTATACCTTTTAACTTTAATATAAGTTATTAAGTTAAATCTATATATTAGTTAAGGCTTTAAATAGATATATAATTAGCTACTTTTTTATATAAAAAGGTTTATATATAAGCTATAATATTAAATAAATATAGGGTTAGTAGTTTATAATTAGTAATATTTTTAATTAAGCTATAATATTAAGTTAGCTATTTTTCTTTAATTATATTTACTTACCTATTATATATTAGTTACCTTATATATAACTTATAGCTTAAAATAATAAATTAATCTTAAGTAAATATATATTAGCTATCTTAAACTTCCTCTTACCTCCCCCCTGCTAGACTTTATATTAAATAAAAATATAACTAGGAAAATATCTTAAGTAAGTTACCTAAAAAAGTTAGTACTTTCTTAAACTTACTTATTTAAAGTTTTATTAAACTTTTATAATCTTTTCTTTTTAAAATAAGATTTTTCCTTACTTAACTTTTTTAAATTAAGTAACCTAGGCAAGGGTTAATATTAATAAAGGTAAATTTATAATATAATAATTTTTAAGAAGGTATACTATAGTATAGATCCTTAAAAAGATCTATAAGTAAGGAAAATAAGAACCCTTTCTTTAAGGTAAAATACTAAAGTATTTATATACCTTAGTATATTCTATACCTATATAATAACTTACCTTTATATATATTACTATATATAGATAATTAAATATAAGTACTTAAGGAATATAAAAAAAGTTCTTAAAAGGAAAATCCTAAGCCTATATAAAGATATATTATTAAGAAAATAAGGTTAAAAGGGAATATAACCTTTATAGTTATACTAAAGCACTAATATAAAGGTTATAAATAGTAATAAGGTTTATAAGTAATAAAAAAGAGGGTTTAACCTATTAGCTATTACCTTATCTTTAAGGCTATAATATATAAAAAGGTATAATACCTTAATTTAGTAACTTACCCTTAATATACCTTTTAGTTAAAGAGTATATTAATAACCTTAAATAATACTAGTAAATACTTTTAGTTACTTAAAAGTATTTTTAGTAAAAGTTAAAATAATATAGGTTAAGAAGAGAATATATATTACCTTACCTAGGTTAAAGGAAAATCTAATATTACTTTATATTTACTACTATATATAAAGCTACTATAGCTTTCTATAATACTAGTGCCTAGAAAGGTTAAGTAAAAGAGTACTGCCTTTATAAAATCCAGTCTAGACTAAAGGCCTTAAGATACTTAATATTAAAGCTAGTATTATAAAATACCTAATTATAATACTAATATCTAGAAGGGTTAAGTAAAAACTAGGCTTATATAGCTAGCTAAAGCTAGTATTATAAAATACCTAATTATAATACTAGTACCTAAAAGGGTTAAGTAGAAACTAGGCTTATATAGCTAGCTAAAGCTAGTATTATAAAATACCTAACTATAATACTAGTACTTAGAAGGGTTAAGTAAAAACCAGGCTTATATAGCTAGCTAAAGCTAGTATTATATAATATATCCTTTATAGATATATTTTTAGCTAGCTAGGCTATATAAATAAGTCCCTAGCCTTTTAGCTTAAAGAAAAATAGAAATCTTAATACCCCTTAAAGCTAGTAAATTAAGCTAGAAATTATACTACCCTTATAAACTTAGGCAGAGATTAGCTAGGTAACTATAGTACGCTAGGGTTAGCTACTAGTATTATAAAGCACTGGAAAGATAAGTTACTAAGTAGTAATAGTAAAGTTATACCTTTTATAGTAAAGTTAGCAGGGCTAATAATATTACTAAGGAATCTTACTTTTCCCCTTTAAATTCTTTATATTAAGTACTATAAAAAGAAAGCACTATATACTATTTTTATTATTATAGTATCTATAATAAAAAGCTAATCTCTTATTACTTAAATTATATATCTAGTTAGTAGCTAGTTATCTATAAAGCCTATTTACTAGTAGCCTAGGTAACCTTAAACTAAATAAATATAGGTATTCCTAGTATACTATTATGCCTAAGTAAGTAGTTTTATAAAGGTTAATAACTACTATAAACCCCCTACTACTAAGGCTAAAGCCTTTTAGGTTATATAAAGAGATATATAATAAAAGTCTATAAAATTAAGTACTAAGTAGTTACTTATTTAGTTAATCCTTACCTTTATAGACTTAGCTAGACTTATTCCTTTTTATATACCCTTTAAGACTATTTTAGTAAGCTATATACTAAAACTACTTTATAAGCTACTTTTTATTTTTTATAATATTTATTTATATAGAAAAATAAAAAAATTAACTTATAGCTACTAAACTATAAAACTATTTTATATACTTTTTTTAAAGAGTTACTAAATTAACTATTTTAAATAAAGTAAATTAAATAGTAGTACTTTTATTAGTATATAATGCCTATAGTAACTATAAGATATAATTAAAGTTAACTATAAAGTAAGTAACTTTAAATATAAAACTTACTTACCTTAAACTAAACTTTAAATACTTTTTATACCTTTTATAAATATTATATAAAGATATAACTACTACTATTAAACTTACTTTAGTTAAAATAATTAGTTTAGTAACTTTTTTAAAAAAGTATATAAAATAGTTTTATAGTTTAGTAGCTATAAGTTGATTTTTTTATTTACTTATATAAATAAATATTATAAAAAATAAAAAGTAGCCTATAAGCTAGTTTTAATATATAGCTTACTAAAATACTATTAAAAGGTATATAAGAAAGCAGTAAATCTAGCTAGGCCTATAAAGGTATAGGTTAACTAAATAAGCTAAACCCTTAAGTACCTAATTTAAAATTATATTATATATAAAGGTAGCTTTAGTTAAATACCTAGGCTATAGTAAATTTTACCTTATAGCTATTAGGGCTATTTACTACTTAAATGTACTATGTTTATATAACCTTATAGACTTTAGTCTTAGTAGTAAGGTAGTATAGTAAGTATTCTTTCTAAAAGCCTATACTTTAGTATAAGGTTATATAGATTATACTTATTATTATAACTAGATTTAGTAAACCTTTTAAAGTTATATAAATAGGCAGATAGGCCTATATAAATATATATTTATAGGATAATAAAAAGGTAATATACTATAAAGAATTTAACTATAATAGTTTTTAATACTATAGTACTTCTTTTAAATAAGCTAGTAATACTTAGGCTTTAATACTACTAGTAAAGAGGGCTTTTTAAGGCATATTAAGTAGCTAAGTTAGCTTAAAGCTGCCTTTAGTTTTACGTAAATATTCCTATATTATATTAAAAGCAGTAAAGATAGTATTTAAAAGGCTAGTTTAGTAGCTATACCTACCTTATATTACTTTAAGTTCTATATAGTTTTACCTATACTGTACTTAAAATAGCTATAGCCTGTCCTTTCTGCTTACTACTACTGCTTAAACTACTAGCTAGGTTAGGTAAACAATCTAGGGAAAATAATTATAGTTCTATGCCTTTATAACTTATAAAAGGAATAGGGAATTTAAGGAAAAACTAAAAAAGAAAATAATACTTATTTTTCTTATATTAGCGCCTTAGCCTACTTAATAAGTATTAAAAAGAGGCTTTAAAGTAAATATAATAAAAAAACCTTAGTAGGTTTTTTATTATATAAAGTAATTCCTATACTAGGCAAAGTAATAAGGTATAGGATATATAAGGAGTTAATAGCTATATACCTTATATAAATAGTTACCTCCCTCCTTATTACCTTAAGGTATAGGGAGAGATTAGGGGTTTACCTAAGTAAGGACTTATATTACAGTCTTAAGCTAGTATTAGTAATGGAAAATAGGTTAGTTAGCTCCTTCTGTAAAAGGGACTAAAGTAAGGGGTAAGTGCTAACTGTATTACTTACCTTATTGCTAGAAAAAAGAAAAATTAACTATTAAGGCTTTAATATAGCCTACAGGTTCCTTAGGCCTCTTATTATATCTATCTTATTTATACTATCCCCTTTATATACTTATAACTAAGTAATTATAGGTAGAAAATCCCCTTATATTCCCCTTTTAATTTACCTTTTATCTTAGCGTTTATAGTTAATATAGTAAATAAAATGCTATTTTTTTTTATTTATTAGCAGTGCCTTTTTCTTTATTTTATAGCATTAAGGGGGAAGTTAGGGTTAATATATTATTATAGTTTATTTTAAGGGCTTACTTTTTACTTATTTTTTATATAGGTTAAATAGCTATAAGCTAGCTAAGTAACTTATACTCCTTTTACCTAAGTAGTATAGTAAGTTATTAGTATAAATCTATACCTAAGCTAATCTTAGGTCTTAACTTCTAGGTAGTTATTAGGTTAGTAATACTATACTATATAGTACTGCTTATTTTCTAGTCCTTACTAAAGGATTTAAGTTTATATATTACTTAGTTTATAGTTTAATTAACTTAGTAGCTAGCCCTATAGGCTAGCTTAATATATATCTCTTAGTTATAGATACTAGTATAGTTACTAGCAGGGTAAGTTAAAAATATTATATATAACTAGCTTATCTCTTATAAATTAGCTATCTTTTTAGCTAAATCTTAAATTCTAAATAAGAAGGCAAAAGGTTAAATCCTCCTTTTAACCTATAGTTACTATCCTTTATACTTTTAAGGTTATAAGTTTTATATAGTTCTTATAGAAGTATAGAGTAAGTAAGTTTAGATAAAGAAATTTAAGAAATTCTAATATATAAAAGTATAGGGTAATTAAGTTTAAATAGAGAAATTTTAATTTATAAAAGTATAGGGTAATTAGGTAAAAAGGTATAAGGTAATTAAGTTTAAATAGAGAAATTCTAATATATAGGGTATAAAGTAGTTAAGTTTAAATAGAGAAATTTTAATTTATAAAGGTATAGGGTAGTTAAGTAAAGGGATATAAAGTAGTTAAGTTTAGATAAAGAAATTCTAATTTATAAAGGTATAAGGTAGTTAGGTAAAGAGATATAAGGTAGTTAAGTTTAAATAAAGAAATTTTAATTTATAAAGGTATAAAGTAATTAAGTAAAGGGGTATAGGGTAGTTAAGTTTAAATAGAGAAATTTTAATTTATAAAGGTATAAGGTAGTTAGATAAAGGGGTATAAGGTAATTAAGTTTAGATAAAGAAATTTTAATTTATAAAGGTATAGGGTAGTTAGGTAAAGGGGTATAAGGTAGTTAAGTTTAAATAAAGAAATTTTAATTTATAAAGGTATAGGGTAGTTAGGTAAAGGGGTATAGGGTAGTTAAGTTTAGATAGAAAAATTTAAAAAATTTTAATATATAAAGGTATAGGGTAGTTAAGTTTAGATAGAAAAATTTAAGAAATTTTAATATATAAAGGTATAGGGTAGTTAAGTAAAGGGGTATAAAGTAGTTAAGTTTAAATAAAAAAATTTTAATATATAAAGTATAAGGTAGTTAAGTTTAAATAGAGAAATTTTAATTTATAAAGGTATAAGGTAGTTAGGTAAAGAGGTATAGGGTAGTTAAGTTTAGATAGAGAAATTTTAATTTATAAAGGTATAAGGTAATTAGGTAAAGGGGTATAAGGTAGTTAAGTTTAAATAGAGAAATTTTAATTTATAAAGGTATAGGGTAATTAGGTAAAGGGATATAGGGTAATTAAGTTTAAATAAAGAAATTCTAATTTATAAAAGTATAAGGTAGTTAGGTAAAGGGATATAAGGTAATTAAGTTTAGATAGAGAAATTCTAATTTATAAAGATATAGGGTAGTTAGGTAAAGGGGTATAAGGTAGTTAAGTTTAAATAAAGAAATTTTAATATATAAGGTATAGGGTAGTTAAGTTTAAATAGAGAAATTTAAAAAATTTTAATATAAAAAGGTATAGGGTAGTTAAGTTTAAATAGAAAAATTTTAATTTATAAAGGTATAAGGTAGTTAGATAAAGGGGTATAGGGTAATTAAGTTTAAATAAAAAAATTTTAATTTATAATAAGGTATAAAGTAATTAAGTTTAAATAAAAAAATATAAGTTTATAAAGAAATATAAAGTAATTAAAATTAAATAAAAAAATAAAAAAAAATTATTTTATAAAATTATAAAGCTATTAAGTAATTATAATTAAATAAAAAAGTTTTATTTTAATATTATAAAAATTTAAAATATAAAAAGTTAAA
>JACWFA010000099.1:0-14240 GCA_017579625.1 Fusarium sororula
AAATAAAAAAAAAAAAAAAAAAAAAAAATAAAAAAAAAAAAAAAAAAAAAAATTTAAAAAAAAAAAAAAAAAAGAAAAAAAGAAAAAAATAAGAAAAAAAAAAAAAAAAAAAAAAATAAAAAAAAAAAAAAAAAAAAAAAAAAAAAAAAAAAAAAAAAAGATTAAATAAGTATTATAAAGGCTTACTTAAAAGGCTTATAAAAGCCTAAGAAATTAAAAGATTACTATAAGTTAAAAGGTCTTTTAATTAAAGGTAATTATAAAAGATTTTTATAAAATTACTTAAAGATTATAAATAACTATTTTAATTATAATAAAAAGGGTAATACTTTTACCTTAATATTATATCCTTAAGATAAATAGGTACTATAAACTACTTTAGTAAAATAAAATTTAAATAAATTATATTAAAGTTAATAATAATACTATTTTAACTAAAAATAGCTAAATTAAAAAAAGAAAATAATTATAATAGCTACTTAAAGATAAAGCTAACTAGCCTTATATATTTAATATATAATCTTAAGATTTTCCTAATTTTATTAAAAAAATCCCTTATATTAAATTCTTATCTCCTTAAGCTTTAGTTAATATAATACTATTATACCTACCTAGCCTTTATTACTAAGATATTATAATACTTTTAAAAGTATTTTTTATATTTATTTTTTATAATACTATTATATTAGTTATTATTATAATTACTAGGTTTTTTATAAAAGCTTAAAATATTACTAATATAAAAATATTTTATAGTTATATTTTAAAGACTTATTTAATTAGTTAATTTTAAAGAATATTATATTAAAAGTCTAGGGTATTATTAATATTAACTATCTTAACTATTTTAAAAAAAAGAAAATTTAAGTTTTAGCCTTAAGATAAGGATTTTAATTAATTTTATTTTTAATTAAGTAAGTAATTTAAAAATATAGTATAGTATTATTATAGTATTACTAAGTTAAAATTACTTATATTAAGTTATTAAGATAAAAGTTATTAAAATTATAGTTATTAAAACTTAAGTATTTATTATTTATATTATTCCTTAACCTATATTTTTTATACTATATTATCTTAAGGCCTAATTTAATCTATTACTAACCTATATAGCTAGCTTTAGTTTACTAATATTTATAGTTTTTTTCTTAATACTAAAACCTTTATTTTCTTAATTTATTTTTTTTTCTTTTTTTTTCCCTTTATTTCCTTTCCTTTATACTATAATTACCCTTAATTTCTATAATATAATATTTATACTATTAATTTAATTACTATAACTATATATTTTAACTTTATAAACTATACTTAGTATATACTATTACTATTACTTAATATAATTTAGGTTATAAAGACCTATTACTTTATTAATAAGTTTTAACTCTATTTTAGCTAATTAATAAGGTTTTCTAAGGCCTATATCTAGTTTATAATATATTTAAAGATAGATTTATTTTATATATTAAAAAGCTTTACTTTATAATTAAAAATTATTAAGTTAACTTACTATTTTAGTAATAATCTATTAATATATAAAAAGTCTTTACTTATAATTTTCTAATTATAAAGAAAGGTATATAAATTTAAAATATTATTAAGATAAAGATTATTAATATTAATTAAAGGATTATTTATATAATAAGTAATTACTATACCTAGGGGATTATAGCTAAGTTAGTTATTATTAATATTAATTATATAGTAAGGTATTTTATAATAATTTTAAGGGTTTTTAGCTTATTTAGAATTAGGCTTTTAGTATTAAAGCCTTAGTACTAATTACCTTTTTAAGGTAATAATAAAAAGGGTATATAGCTTATTAAGGCTAGGGAAAATATCTTTTTTATATTTATAGATTAAGGCTACTTATTTAGTTAAATTATAAGGTTTAAGGCAGTAGCTATATAACCTTAAGACTTAATATTAAGGTTATTATATTTTTTAGTATAGTATATAATATTATATATTATAATATATTAAAAAATAAGTATTATATTATATTATTTTTATTATAAGACCCTATTAGCTATACCTTATATATTAGCTATAAAGATATCTAACCTTTTAATAGTTATTAAAAAGTAATATCTTTTTAATATAAAATATAAATATAAGGTAATCTTAGCTTAGTAACTATAGTATTACTTTTTATACTTAAAAGGTATTTAGTTTTATTATTTTTAACTTAATAATTATAAAATTTATTATTATTTACTATTTCTATAAGTAAATTATTATTATTATTATTATTATAGCCTTTTACTTTTTATTTTTTTATTTTAATATTTTTTCTTTTAATAATATTTATAGCTTTTAGGTAATATAAAAAAGCCTTTTAATTTAAGTAATTAATTTTTAAGTCCTTTTAGCTAGTAATTATTAATAAAGTAAATTATTTAAGTTTTAAAAACTAATTTAAAGGTAAAAAATAATAATAAAAAAAAGATTATAAAAAATAATAATTTTTAATAGTCTTAATTATAAGCTAAGTATAAATAGCTATAAAGGTTTAATTTAAATAAAGTCTTTATTATTAAATAAAAAATTAAGTAATTAGTTTAATAATATTAAATATAAAAAGTATAAGATTTAATTTAAAAAAGTATAAAAAAGCTAAGGTTTTAAAAGTATTTTATTTCTTTATATTTATTAATATAAATATCTTTTTAACCTTACCTATAAGGCTAGACCTTTTACTTTAAGTTACTTATATTAATTATTATAATATATTTTTATATATTAATTTAATAAAACTAGTTAATATATTTATAATTTAATATATTTAGTAATTTAAAAAGGTTTAATAAATTATAAAGTAAGTTTTTTTTTTTTTAAAATTTAAAGTTTTTAATTAAAAGTATAATTAATTATTTAAATTTAAATTTTATTTTTTAATATTTAATCTTTAAGTATTTTATTAATATATTATAAGCTTATTTTTTAACTTTTATAGTTTTTTTATTTTATATTAAACTTTTAAAGCTTTTTTTTTAAAGTTAATATTTTTAATAATAATATAAAATTTTAAATTAAAATTTATTAAAGTTTTATTTAAAGTAATATTTATTATAATATTAATTTTTAAATTATAAATAAATTAAATTATTTATAAAAGTTTTATTTAAATATTTTAATTATTTTTAATAAAAAATTATAAATAATAACTTAATATTTAATTTAATTCTTTTTTTTACTTATTAAATTAAAAATAAAATATTATTAATAATTTTTATTTAATTTTAAAGTAATAATATAATTTTAATTAAAAAGTATTTATATAAATAAAAAACCTTTTAAAAATAATACTTTTAAATATATTAAATTATAATTTAATTTTTTTATAAAAAAACTTAATAAATTTAAAAGTAATAATTTTAATAAAAATAAGTAAAAGTTATATAAATTTTATAAACTTATTAATTATTATTAAAATTTTATTTACTAATTAGCTTTTAAAAAGTATTTATAATAGCTTTATAATAAAGTTTATAAAAATATTTTTAAAAAAATATAATAATATTAATAAGCTTTTAAAATATTTATAAAATTAATATTTTTTAAATATTACTTTTTAATAAGTTTTATATATAATAATATATTATTTTATATTTTTTTATTTATATTAATAATATATTAATATTTTAAGTATAATAATTATATACTTTATTATATAGTTAATTAGCCTTTTTTATTAATTATATTAATATTATAACTTTAAGTTTTTAACTTTAGGCTTTTAAACCTATATAAAACTTAATATATTTTTCTTTAAATTTTATAATTACCTTTTTTTAATTATAAATTTAATATTATTACTATAGCTAATTAAGTTTTAATAATACCTTCTTAGCTTATTACTTAATAGCCTTAAACTACTTATTATATAAGCTACTATAAATAGTTATAATAAAGTTTATTTCTTTAGGCTTAGAATTTAATTTTTTAAGTAATTTCTTTTTAAGCTTATTAAGTACTTTAATCTTATACTTAAAAAAGCCTTTATTAACTAGCTTATATTAAGGCTATATAAGCTTAAGGATTTTATAACTAAAAAATACTTATTAAATATTAGTAATATTATATATATAAAACTAATTACTTATAATTTCTAAGGCCTTATTATATAGCTTATTATAATTATTTTTATAAAAGGCTTAGTTAATTATTTTATTTTTAATTATATTAAAGCCTTTTTTTATTAAATAAAAATAGCTAAAACTAGGCCTTTATAAGCTTTTTTTAATAAAAAGTATTATAATAATATAGCTATAAGGTTATTAATAGTTATAATTAAAAAGTATAAAAGTTAAGTTAAATAACTTACTATATATTAAATAATTAAAGTATAGCTATAAGGGTTAATATAATACTTTTTAAAGTAAATTATAAAAAGAAAATTTAAATTAATTAAAAAGTAAAGCTTTTAAGCTAGTCTATTTATAATAAGGTTTAAGCTATAAATAAAACTACTAACTTAATAATATTAACTTAATAAAACTTTACTTTTTAAAAAATTATTAATATTTAAATTATATTAAACTTTAAAAATACTTAACTATATATTTTAAAGTAAACTTATAAACTTAAAAAAAAAAATTATTATTTTATATTAATTTTTAAGCTTTTTTAATAAAGCTTTTTTTTAAATTAATAATTAAGTTTTTTTAATATTAAAATAACTTATTAAAAATTATTATAATTTAAATTTTATTTTTTTAAAAAAATTAAATTTAATAATATTTAAAGCTAATTTTTAAAATAAAAAAAGTTATTTTTAATTATTTTTTAAAAAAGCTTTTTTTATAATTTATTTAAAATATTTTATTTTTTTAATTAAATATTAATTTTTTTTTAATTATATAAATTAAATTAATTTAATTAATAATTTTAATATTTTATTTATTAATAAACTTTTATATAAAAATTAAAATACTATTTTATTAAAAATTATTATAAATAATTTTAATATTTTTTAAAATTATATATTTAAATTAAGTTTTTAATTTATAATATTTATATTATTTAATAATAAAATTAAATTATATTTAATATTTAAAAGTATTTTATTTACTTTTAATTTACTTAAAATTTAAAATAAAATCTTTTTTTTAATAATAATTTTATTTAAATTTTAATTTAATTTTTTATTTTTTATTATAATTTATATTTTTATTATTTTTTTTTTTAAAAATTTAATTAAATTTAATTTATAATATTTTTCTTTAATTTTTAAAAATTTTAAAAATATATTAAAAAAATATATTAATTTTTTTTTATTTTTAATTATAAAATTAAAAATTATTAAATATAAATATTATTATATTTATTTTTTATTTAATTTAATATTTTTTATAATTAATTAAAAGTTTTAATAATTACTTAAAACTTTTATTTATTTTAAAATATTTTTAAAGTAATATTATTAATATTTAAATAACTTTATAATAATTATTTATTTTTAATTAAAAATATTATATTTTTTTTTTAAATTTATTAAACTTTTAATATTAAAATATAATAAAATAATATTTTTTTTATTATATAATTAAAAAAAAATACTAATTATTATATATTTTAATATATTTATTTTAATATAAATATATTTTTTTAAATTAAAATAATTTAAAATTAAATCCTTTTTAAATTTAATAATAAAAGCTTAAAATATTTACTTTTTTTTATTATTTAACTTTATACTTTTTTTTTTTTATATTTTTTTTTTTTTTTTAAAAAAAATTATAAAAAATATTATAATTTTTAAATAATTATAAATAAATTATTTATAAAAATTATAAAAATTTAAAAAAATTTTTATTTTTTTTTATAAATTACTTTTTAATTAATAAAAAAATATTTAAATTTTTATTAAATATATTATTTAATTAAAAATAAAGCTAATTAGCTTAATATATTTAATATATAACTTTAAAACTTTTTTAATTTTATTAATAAAATTTTTTATATTAAATTTTTACTTTTTTAAAATTTAATTAATATAATATTATTATATTTACTTAGCTTTTATTATTAAAATATTATAATAATTTTAAAGCTTTTATTTTAAGTTATTTAATTATAATAATTAACTTATAATAAATTATTATTTTTAATATTAAATTTAATAAATTAATATTAAAACCTTAATAAATTAATAATAATATTACTTAAATACTTAAAAAAAAGTTATTTTAAATTATAATATATAAAATAATTTAAATATTTATTAATATTACTTATATTATTACTTTAAAAAAAAATTTAATAATTTAAAAAAAAGTTTTTTTTTAATAATAAAAAAAAAAATTAAAATACTTTATTTAAAAAAATTAACTTTAAATCCCTTTAATAATTAAAAAAAAAATTTAAATTTTTATAAAAATATTTTAAGTATTAAAAGCTTAAGTTATAATTTAAATAATACTTTATTAAGTTATTATTAAGCTAAAATTAGCTTATTCTTTTTTATAAAAAGTAAAATTAAAGTAAAAAATAAAATAATTTTTAAATACTTAATTACTTTTTAATAAAAAAGTAAATTACTTAATAATATAAATTAAAACTTTAAAAAAATATAAAAATAATATTATATTAATAAAAATAAAGTTTATTTTACTTTTAATAAAATAACTTTTAATATTAAATTAATATAATTTAATTATTTAAATAAATAATTTAAAAAAAAAAAATACTTTTTAAAAAAATTAAAAAGCTTTTAAAAAATAATTTTTAATTTTTATAAAAAATAAAAAAAGTTATTAAGTTTTTATTATAATTTAACTTAAATATACTTATTAATAATTTAATTAATTTTTTTAAAACTTTTATAAGTATTTTATATTTATTAAAAATTATTTTTTTATATAAATTAAAACTAATAACTTATATTTAATAAAAAGTTAAATATTATTATAGTTAATATATAAGGTATAATTAATAAAGTTTTATAATATAAAAGTAATATAATATAATAGTTATTTTTTAATATATTATAATATATAGTATTATATATTATATTAAAAAATATAATAATTTTAATATTAAGTCTTAAAGTTATATAGTTATTACTTTAAACTTATAATAGCTACTTAAAAATAAGGCTAACTAGCCTTATATATTTAATATATAACCTTAAGACCTTTTTAACTTTATTAAAAAAATCCCTTATATTAAATTCTTACCTTCTTAAGCTTTACTTAATATAATACTATTATACTTACCTAGCCTTTATTATTAAAATACTATAATAATTTTAAAGCTTTTACTTTAAGTTATTTAATTATAATAATTAACTTATAATTATAATAATTACTTAGGGATAAGGCTAACTAGCCTTATATTTTTAATATATAACCCTAAGACCTTTCTAACTTTATTAAGAAAATCCTTTATATTAAATTTTTACCTTTTTAAGCTTTAATTAATATAATACTATTATACTTACCTAGCCTTTATTACTAAAATACTATAATAATTTTAAAGCTTTTACTTTAAGTTACCTAGTTATAATAATTAACTTATAATAAACTACTACTTTTAATACTAAACTAAATAAATTAATACTAAAACCTTAAAAAGTTATTACTAACTTTACTTAAATAACTAAAAAAAAGTTATTTTAAACTATAATATAAAAAATAACTTAAACTTTTATTAATATTACCTATATTATTACTTTAAAAAAAAGGATTAAATAACTTAAAGTAAAGCTTACTTTTTAGTAATAAAAAAAAAACTAAAATAACTTATTTAAAAGAACTAATTTTAAACTTTTTTTAATAATTAAAAAAAAAATAACCTAAACCTTTAAGAAAATATCTTTAGTACTAAAAGCTTAAATTATAACCTAAATAATACTTTATTAAGTTACTATTAAATTAAAGCTAGCTTATTTTTTTTTTTTTTAAAAAGTAAGGTTAAGGTAAAAAATATTATTACTTTTAAGTACTTAATTACTTTTTAAAAAAGAAATAAATAGCTTAATAATATAAACTAAAGCTTTAAAAGAATATAAAAATAATACTATATTAATAAAAGTAAGATTCTTTTTACTTATAATAATATAATCTTAAATACTAAATTAATATAATCTAGCTATTTAAATAAATAATCCTAGGAAAAGAAAAAAGCCTTTAAAAGGAATTAAAAAGCTTTTAAAAAATAGTCCTTAACTTTTATAAAAAATAAAAAGAATTACTAAATCTTTATTATAGCTTAATTTAAGTATACTTATTAATAACCTAGCTAGTTTTCTTAAGACTTTTATAAATACTTTATATTTATTAAGAATTACCTTTTATATAAATTAAAATAAGTAGCTTATATTTACTAATATTATATAAAATTATTACTAATACTTAAAGATATTATAATATTTTAAGAAAAAGTTAAATTCTTTAAAATATAAAAAAAATTAATTTAGTTAGTATAATAATTATAAAATATATTTAATAAAAAAAATAAATATATTATAACTATAACTAATACCTTATTAGTTAAGAAAAAACTATACTAACTATAAAAATAAATAAGAATATTTTTTTATTAATACCCTTAAGAAAGTAACTTAAATTAAACCCCTATTTAAACCTTAAAAAATAAAAATAAAAATAAAAATAAAAACTTAAGCTTAATAAAATACTATAATTATTATAAAACTAGGTATTACTTTTAAAACTACTTTATATTAAAAAAGATTAATTAAATAAAGAAATTAAAAAACTAAACTTAATTAGAAATATAAATTAATTTTTAGTTAATACCTTTATAATAAATACTAAATATAACCTAGATTTACTTTAAACTAGGTTTAAAAGAAAGATTTTTATTATAATTAAAGTTTAAGGTTATAAAAGTATATTAGCTTAGGCTTATATTAATTATAATATAAAAATAAATACTATTAGTAAAATCTTTATAAAATCCTAAGAATTTTAATAGTTAGAAAATACTAATATTTTTTTTTAAGGAGCTAATAATAACTAACTTAAAATAATAAAATATTAAAAAGTACTTTTAATTATAATTAATTACTAAAAATAGATATATAAAATTACTTAAAGTTTAATAAATATTAATAAAAAAAACTAAAAAAAACTAATACTTTTTTTTATTACTATTTTAAAAGACCTTTAAATTATAGCTAACTTTAAAATAAGAAAATAGTAGTTTAAAGGGTACTATAAAGGACTTAAACTTTTAAAACCTTAGTAATTTTTAAAGAAAACTTATAACTAAGCTAAGATTTTTATTATTACTATTATTAATAAGCCTTACTTATTTTTTAATAAAAAACCTTAAAAACTAAACTAATTTAAAAATATCCTTTTTAAACTTAAGGCTTATATTAAGGTTTTTAGCTATAATAAAGTAATTAAAATACCTAACTTTAAAAAAACTAACTATATAATTAACCTTAAGGAAAAAAAAGAATTACTTTATAGTCTAATTTACCTTTTATTTTAAGTAAAACTTAAAGAACTTTATAAGTATATTTAAAAAAATTTAAAAACTAGCTAAATCTGCCTTTTTAAAAGCTTAGCTAGATTACCTATTCTTTTTATCTTTAAAAAAGATAAAAGCCTATATTTTTATATAAACTATTAAAAACTAAATACTATTATTATTAAGAACTATTACCCTTTATTCTTAATATTAAAAATTATAAATAAAATTTAAGGAATAAAGTACTTTTTTAAGATTAATATTAAAGATATATACTATTAAATTTATATATATAAAGGAAATAAATAAAAAACTACTTTTTAAACCTATTATAGCTATTTTAAATATATAATAATATTATTTAAATTAATTAATATATTTACTATATTTTAATACTATATTTACTAGGCCTTTTAGGGTCTTATAAATATAATTTATATAGTTTATTTAAATAATATTTTAATTTTTTTAAAAATAAAGAAAAAATATACTTAATACTTAAATTAAATCCTTAAAAAAATAAAAGTAGCTAAATTATATATAAAACCCTTTAAATATACTTTTTATTAAAATTAAGTTAAGTTCTTAGGATTTATCTTAACTATTAAAGGTATTAAAATAAACTTAATAAAGATTTAAACTATTACTAAGTAGTTTAAACTTATTACCTATAAAAAAATATAAGTCTTTTTAAGGTTTTATAATTTCTATAAATAGTTTATTTATAATTACTTAAAGGTTATAGTGCCCTTTATAGCTTTCTTAAAGGGAAGCTAAAATAAAAAAAAACTAAAAAGTATAAAGTTAAATAACTAAAAAAAGTAAGTATTTTAAGCTTTTATTACTAAGTTTAAAAAGGCTTTAATTTTAAGGTATTTTAATTTTAAAAAATATATTTATATTAAAATAAATATATTAAATTATATTATAATTAGTATCTTTTTTTAATTAAATAATAAAAAAAAATACTACTTTATTATATTTTAATTTTAAAAGTTTAATAACCTTAAAAGATAATATAGTATTTTTAATTAGAAAATAATAATTATTATAAAGTTATTTAAATATTAATAATATTACTTTAAATATACCTTAAAATAGGTAAAAATCCTAAGTAATTACTAAAACCTTTAGTTATTTATAAAAAATACTAAATTAAATAGAAAATAAGTATAATAGTATTTATATTTAATAACTTATAATTTTATAATTAAATATAAAAAAGAATTAATAAATTTTACTAATATTTCTTTAAAACCTTTAGAAATTAAAAAAAAAAAATACTATAAACTAAACTTAATTAAATTTTTAAAAAATAAAATAGTAAAAGTATAAGCTATAATAAAAAGTTAAAAGTAAAAAAAAAGATTAAGTAAAATACTTATAAAAAAAAAGATTTTATCTTAAACCTTAAGTAAATTAAAGGTAAATAAAATATCCTTAAGTATTAAAAATAACCTAGTTTTATTACTAAGTAATATAAATATTATAGGCTAGAAACCTAATTTAAATATATAATTTTAAGAAATATTAAGATTATTTATAATAATTTTTAATAAAATAGTAACTTAATCTTTATATTAAAAAAGTTTATTAAAAAATAAGGTATTAAAGCTACTAATTAAACTAATTTAGCTTATATAGTTAAGAAATAAGTTAATACCTAACTAAAAAAATAAGATATTTTAAATAAACTATAAAAAAGGCTTTTAAAAGTAAAAAATTAAAAATAAACTTTTTTACTTTAAGAATTAACTTTATATATTACTAAACTTTAATTTAAAAAAAGAAATATTAAGGCTATATTATAATAATCTTTTAGTAAGCTATTTTAGTATTAAAAGAACTTAAAAGCTAATTTAAAAAAAGCTTTATTAAAAAGGCCTAAAAACTAATATAAAATAGTATATTTTTATATATAGTATTTATTAAAAAGTAATATTTAAAAAATATTAACTTTATAAATAGCTTAAAAGCTTACTAATTTTATTATATTTTTTTAAGAAAGTCTTTATAAACTTTATAATAAGGCTATTACTAGTACTTTTTAAAGGCTAGTTAGTTAATATAATTTTAATAATAGTTAATAAGTTTATAAAATTTATATAATTTCTATTTATTTTTATTAAGATTATTACTTTTAAACTTACTAAGCTTTTTTATAAGGAAATTAAATTATAGTTTAAAGTACTTAAAGGTATTATTTTTAATAAAAAGTCTATTTTTATAAGTACCTTTTAATTAAAATTATATTATTACTTTAAGATTAAGTAAAGGCTATTAATAGTATTTTATTTTTAAATTAATAAGTAAATAAAAAAAATAAACTAAATATTTAATTACTATTTATAATATTTTATTAAAAATAATTAAAATATTTAGCTAAAACTTCTATAAATAGCTTAGTTTACTTATAACTTAAAAGTTAGTATAATAATAAAAATTACTTTAAATAAAGCTTTAATAGGTTTTAACTTAGAATTTTATATTACTATTAAGGATATTAGTTTTAAGGAAAAAGTCCTAAAAGTCTAATATAAAATAAAAAAACTATAAAAGCTAAGAAATAAGCTTATAATATACTAATAAAATACTATAAAAAGATAGGTAAAATATTTTAATATAAAGTATTAAAAAATAGAATTTAAATAAAAATAACTAGTTATACTTTTAATTAAAAACTTAAAGCTTAAAAAAAAAAAGAAAAAACTTACTTTAAGATTTATTAAACCTTTTTAAATTACTAAATATATTAAATTATAAGTATACTAACTAGCCTTATTAAACTAATATATAAAAATATATAATATCTTTTATATTAGTTTTTTTAAAATATATTAAGTAAAAAACTATAAAAAGTATAATTCCTTACTAATACTAAACCTTAAAGAAAAAGATAATTAATAAAAAGTTAAATAAATTAAAAAAAAAAAGGAAATTTATAAAAAACTATATTACCTTATAAAATAAAAAGGATAGCTAGTAAAATATAACTAATAAATTATTACTATAAATATAAAAAATATACTATAAATTATAATAATATAAGTTAAGTTTTAAACTAAGTTAAAAGGTAAAAAATTAAAGTTATAAATTAAAGTAGCTTTATAAAAATAAAAATAACTAAAAAAAAGTATTAATTAAGTTTAAAAATATTAACTATAAAAATACTAAATATAAGTAAAAGTAATTATAAAAACTATAAGTAAATCTTTTTTTATTTTAACTTAAAAATTACTAAAACTAATTATAATAATAACTATAAAAAACTAAGTTATTATAATACTAATTAAATACCTAAGCTAATTTATTATAATTTTTTATAATATAAGTTTAAAAGTAACTAAAGGTATACTTAATAAAGCTTTATATACTTAAAGAAAAATATTTATATTTTCTAAAGATTATAAGGTTTAAACTTATAATAAAAAGTAAAATAGTTATTAATACTATTAAAAAGTTTATTATTTTAGCCTTTATAATTAAAAAAAAAGATAGTAAGTTAAAATAAAATTAAATTATTATATACTAAGCTTTAGTTATAAGTAATATCTTTTAAATAGCCTAAGTAAAAGACCTTTAAGTAATAAAAAAAGGGTAATTAAAAAGTAAATAGTATATAAAAAGTAATTATAAAATAAAACCTTAAAGGTTTTTAGTACTTATAGTAATACCTTAAAACTAGATTATAATATTTATAAGTATTAAAATAAAATAAATAGTTAGTATAATACCTTTATAAAGGTTATTAACTAATATAAAGCTAAACTTAAAAAGCTTAATATAAAGCCTAAAGGTTTTAGTAAGGTTATTATTTAAGTTTTTAATTACTTAAAAGTAAAAAGTAAAAATAATAACTTACTAGGCTATATACTTAGTATTTATTATCTTTAAAAATAAAGTTTAAAAAATATAAAAATACTTTTAAATCTTAGGAAATTTATTATTATAAAAGTAAGGATATATTTTAATATAAATATAATAATAAGCTATAATAGTTTAAGTATATAAAAAAAAGGCCTTTTAAATTAAAATATATTAGTATTAATATAAAAAATAAATAAGCTAATTTATAAAAAAGGCCTTAATACTAAATAAAAAAAAGTTAATACTATAAGTAATATATAAAGTTATAAAGAATATTATTAATTAGTAAAAGGTATAGGTAAATTCCTTATAGGTATAACTATAAAGTTAAGGCTAATTATTAATAATAATAATAATTATTACTAAAAATATAAACTTATATATAATTATAATATTTTTCTAATTACCTTTAAAAATCTTAAAAAGCCTAGCTAATATTAGTAAGTAATAGTATTATAAAAAAAAAAAAAAACCTATAAATAATAATAGCCTTTATTAATAATATATTTATTATATTTAAAGATAGCTAGGTTACTATAAGTATAACTAATATAAGTAAAGTAATATAAATTACCTAAGTTTTTAAGGTTTAAAAAAATAGCCTTAAGACTTTTTTAAAAGTAATAAATATAAGAAAAATATATATAAAAAGAGTAAATATAACTAAAAGATTTAAAAAGAACTTTAGGCTTATTAAGAACTTTAATATTAACTATAGGCTTATTAAACTTATTATTAAATATAATAATAAAAAAAAAAAAAAATTAAAATAAAAATAATAATAAAAAGGTTAATTAATTAAAATTAAAAATAAAAGGAAAAAATTAAAAAAAATATAAATTAAAAAGATTATATAAAAAAAAAAAAAAAAAAAAAAAAAAAAAAAAAAAAATAAAAAAAAAAAAAAAAAAAAAAAAAAAAAATAAAAAAAA
>JACWFA010000100.1:0-14139 GCA_017579625.1 Fusarium sororula
TAATTTTTAATTATAATTTTATTATTTATTAAAAGTAATTTTAAATAATTTAAATTTAAATTTTAAATTTTTATTTATTATATATTATTATAATTATTTAAATTTAAAAATATATAAAAATTAATAATTTAATTAATTTACTTTTTTAACTTTTTATATTTTAAATTTTTATAATATTAAAATAAAACTTTTTTATTTAATTATAATTACTTAATAACTTTATAATTTTATAAAATAATTTTTTTTTATTTTTTTATTTAATTTTAATTACTTTATATTTTTTTATAAATTTAAATTTTTTTATTTAAACTTAATTACTTTATACCTTTTTATAAATTAAAATTTTTTTATTTATACTTAACTACCCTATACCCCTTTATTTAACTACCTTATACTTTTATAAATTTAAATTTTTCTATTTAAACTTAACTACTTTATACCTTTATATATTAAAATTTCTTAAATTTCTTTATTTAAACTTAACTACCCTATACCCCTTTACTTAACTACCCTATACCTTATATATTAAAATTTCTCTATCTAAACTTAATTACCCTGTACTCCTTTACCTAACTACTCTATACTTAATATATTAAAATTTCTTTATTTAAACTTAATTACCCTATACCCCTTTACCTAACTACCCTATATCTTTATAAATTAGAATTTCTTTATTTTAACTTAACTACCCTATACCCCTTTACCTAACTACCCTATACCTTTATAAATTAAAATTTCTTTATTTAAACTTAACTACTTTATACTTTATATATTAGAATTTTTCTATTTAAACTTAACTACCTTATACCCCTTTACTTAATTACTTTATACCTTTATAAATTAAAATTTCTCTATTTAAACTTAACTACCTTATATCTTATATATTAAAATTTCTTTATTTAAACTTAACTACTCTATACTTTATATATTAAAATTTCTCTATCTAAACTTACTTACCTTATACTTCTATAAAAATTATATAAAACTTATAACTTTAAAAGTATAAAAAATAGTAGTTATAGGTTAAAAGGAAAATTTAACTTTTTACTTTTTTATTTAAAATTTAAGATTTAGCTAAAAAGATAGTTAATTTATAAGAAATAAGCTAGTTATATATAATACTTTTAACCTACCCTGCTAATAATTATACTAATATCTATAACTAAGAAATATATATTAAGCTAGCCTATAGGGCTAGTTACTAGGTTAATTAAACTATAAACTAAATAGTATATAAACTTAAATCCTTTAGTAAGGACTAAAAAATAAGTAATACTATATAGTATAGTATTACTAACCTAATAGCTATCTAAAAGTTAAGACCTAGAATTAGCCTAGGTATAAATCTATATTAATAACTTACTATACTACTTAAATAAAAGGAGTATAAGTTACTTAGCTAGCTTATAGCTATTTAACTTATATAAAAAATAAGTAAAAAGTAAGCTTTTAAAATAAACTATAATAATATATTAACTTTAACTTCCTTTTTAATACTATAAAATAAAAAAAAAAGTATTACTAATAAATAGAAAAGAATAGTATTTTATTTACTATACTAACTATAAATACTAAGATAAAAGGTAAATTAGAAAGGGGATATAAGGGGATTTTTTACTTATAATTACTTAGTTATAAGTATATAAAGGAAATAGTATAAATAAAATAGATATAATAAAAGGCCTAAGGAACCTATAGGCTATATTAAAGCCCTAATAGTTAATCTTTTTTTTTTTTAGTAATAAGGTAAGTAGTATAGTTAGTACTTACCCCTTACTTTAGTCCCCTTTATAAAAGGAATTAACTAACTTATTTTCTATTACTAATACTAGCTTAAAACTATAATATAAGTCCTTACTTAGGTAAACCCCTAATTTCTCCCTATACCTTAAGGCAATAGGAAGGGAAGTAACTATTTATATAAAGTATATAGCTATTAACTCCTTATATATCCTATACCCTATTACTTTACCTAGTATAGGAATTACTTTATATAATAAAAAACCTACTAAGGTTTTTTTATTATATTTACTTTAAAGCCTCTTTTTAATACTTATTAAGTAGGCTAAGGTACTAATATAAAAGAAATAAGTATTATTTTTTTTTTTAATTTTCCCTTAAATCCTCTATTCTTTTTATAAGTTATAAAGGTATAGAACTATAATTATTTTCCTTAAATTATTTACCTAACCTAGCTAGTAATTTAAGTAATAGTAATAAGTAAAAAGGACAGGCTATAGCTACCTTAAATATAGTATAGGTAAAACTATATAAAACTTAAAGTAATATAAAGTAAGTATAGCTACTAGACTAGCCTTTTAAATACTATCTTTACTGCCTTTAATATAATATAGAAATATCTATATAAAACTAAAGGCAGTTTTAAGCTAACTTAGCTACTTAATATACCTTAAGAAGCTCTCTTTACTAATAGTATTAAAGCCTAAGTATTACTAGCTTATTTAAAAAAGGCACTATAGTATTAAAAACTATTATAGTTAGATCCTTTATAGTATATTATCCCTTTATTACTTTATAAATATATATTTATATAGGCCTATCTGCCTATTTATATAACTCTAAAAGGTTTACTAGGTCTAGCTATAATAGTAAGTATAATCTATATAACCTTATACTAAAATATAAGCTTTTAAGAAAAATACTTACTATACTACTTTATTACTAAGGCTAGAGCTTATAAGGTTATATAGATATAGTATATTTAAATAGTAAATAGCCCTAATAGCTATAAGGTAAAATTTACTATAGCCTAAGTATTTAACTAGAGCTACCTTTATATATAATATAATTTTAAATTAGGTACTTAAGGGTTTAGCTTATTTAGTTAACTTATATCTTTATAAGCCTAGCTAGATTTACTGCCTTTTTATATACCTTTTAATAGTATTTTAGTAAGCTATATACTAAAACTAGCTTATAAACTACTTTTTATTTTTTATAATATTTATTTATATAGGTAAATAAAAAAATTAACTTATAGCTACTAAACTATAAAACTATTTTATATACTTTTTTAAAAAAGTTATTAAACTAATTATTTTAATTAAAGTAAGTTTAATAGTAGTAATTATATTTTTATATAATATCTATAAAAGGCATAAAAAGTATTTAAAGTTTAGTTTAAAGTAAGTAAGTTTTATATTTAAAGTTATTTACTTTATAGTTAACTTTAATTATATCTTATAGTTACTATAAGTATTATATACTAATAAAAGTATTATTATTTAATTTACTTTATTTAAAATAGTTAGTTTAGTAACTTTTTAAAAAAAGTATATAAAATAGTTTTATAGTTTAGTAGCTATAAGTTAATTTTTTTATTTTTTTATATAAATAAATATTATAAAAAATAAAAAGTAGCTTATAAGGTAGTTTTAATATATAGCTTACTAAAATAGTCTTAAAGAGTATATAAAAGGGAATAAATCTAGCTAAGCTTATAAGGGTAAGGATTAACTAAATAAGTAACTACTTAGTACTTAATCTTATAAACTTTTATTATATATCCCTTTATATAACTTAAAAGGCTTTGGCCTTAGTAGCAGGGAGTTTATAATAATTATTAACCTTTATAAAACTGCTTACTTAGATATAATAATATACTAAAAATACCTATATTTATTTAGTCTAGGGTTACTTAGGCTACTAATAAATAGGCTTTATAAATAACTAGCTACTAACTAAATATATAACTTAAGTAATAGGAAATTAGTTTTTTACTATAAATACTATAATAGTAAAAATAGTATATAGTGCTCTCTTTTTATAGTACCTAATATAAAAAATCTAAAAAGAGAAAGTAAAATTTCTTAGTAATATTATTAGCCTTACTAACCTTACTATAAAAGGCATAACTTTACTATTACTATTTAGTAACTTATCTTTCTAGCGCCTTATAGTGCTAGTAGCTAACCCTAGTATATTATAATTACCTAGCTAATCTCTGCCTAAGTTTATAGGAATAGTATAATTTTTAGCTTAATTTACTAGCTTTAAGGGATATTAAAATTTTTATTCTTTCCTAAGCTAAAAGGCTAAGGACTTATTTATATAGCTTAGCTAGCTAAGAATATGTCTATAAAGGATATATTATATAATACTAGCTTTAGCTAGCTATATAAGCCTGGTTTTTACTTAACCCTTCTGGGTATTAGTATTATAGTTAGGTATTTTATAATATTAGCTTTAGCTAGCTATATAAGCCTAGTTTTTACTTAACCCTCCTAAGTACTAGTATTATAGTTAGGTATTTTATAATACTAGCTTTAGCTAGCTATATAAGCCTGGTTTCTACTTAACCCTCCTAGGTACTAGTATTATAGTTAGGTATTTTATAATACTAGCTTTAGCTAGCTATATAAGCCTGGTTTTTACTTAACCTTCCTAAGTACTAGTATTATAATTAGGTATTTTATAATACTAGCTTTAGTATTAAGTATCTTAGGGCCTTTAGTTTAAATTAGATTTTATAAAGGCAGTACCCTTTTACTTAACCTTTCTAGGCACTGGTATTATAAGGAGCTATAGTAGCTTTATATATAGTAGTAAATATAAAGTAGTATTAGATTTTCCTTTAACCTAGGCAGGGTAATATATATTCTTTTTTTAATTTATATTATTTTAACTTTTACTAAAAATGCTTTTAGGTAACTAAAAGTATTTACTAGTATTATTTAAGGTTATTAATATACTTTTTAACTAAAAGGTATATTAAGAGTAAGTTACTAAATTAAGGTATTATACTTTTTTATATATTATAGCCTTAAAGATAAGGTAATAGCTAATAGGTTAAACCCTTTTTCTTATTACTTATAAACCTTATTATTATTTATAACCTTTATATTAGTGCTTTAGTATAACTATAAAGGTTATACTCCCTTTTAACTTTATTTTCTTAATAGTATATTTTTATATAGGCTTAGGATTTTCCTTTTAAGAACTTTTTTTATATTTCTTAGGTACTTATATTTAATTATCTATATATAGTAATATATATAAAGGTAAGTTATTATATAGGTATAAAATATACTAAAGTATATAAATACTTTAATATTTTACTTTAAAGAAAGGGTTTTTATTTTTCCTACTTATAGATCTTTTTAAGGATCTATACTATAGTATACCTTTTTAAAAATTATTATATTATAAATTTACTTATATTAATATTAACCCTTGCCTAGGTTACTTAATTTAAAAAAGTTAAGTAAGGAAAAATCTTATTTTAAAAAGAAAAGATTATAAAAGTTTAATAAAACTTTAAATAAGTAAGTTTAAAAAAGTACTAACTTTTTTAAGTAACTTACTTAAAATATTCTTTTAATTATATTTTTATTTAATATAAAGTCTAGTAAGAAGGAGGTAAAAGGAAATCTAAAATAGCTAATATATATTTACTTAAAATTAATTTATTATTTTAAGCTATAAGTTATATATAAGGTAATTAATATATAATAGGTAAGTAAATATAATTAAAGAAAAATAGCTAACTTAATATTATAGCTTAATTAAAGATATTACTAATTATAAATTACTAACTTTATATTTATTTAATATTATAGCTTATATATAAACCTTTTTATATAAAAAGTAACTAACTATATATCTATCTAAAGCCTTAATTAATATATAGATTTAACTTAATAACTTATATTAAAGTTAAAAGGTATAGGGTAATTAAAAAAGCTACATAGAGTAGTATTACGTAGTTATTTAATAAATAGAAGCCTTAAAGAAAAAGAAGCTGTACAGAGTAGTATTATTTAATATATAGAAGCCCTAAAGGAAAAAAAGCTATGTAAAGTAGTATTATGTAGTTATTTAATAAATAAAAGCCTTAAAGGAAAAGAAGCTATATAGAGTAGTATTATTTAATATATAGAAGCCTTAAAGGAAAAGAAGCTATGTAAAGTAGTATTATATAGTTATTTAATATATAGAAGCCTTAAAGGAAAAGAAGCTATATAAAGTAGTATTATATAGTTATTTAATATATAGAAGCCTTAAAGGAAAAGAAGCTATATAGAGCAGCATTACGTAGTTATTTAATATATAGAAGCCTTAAAGGAAAAGAAGCTATATAGAGCAGTATTATATAGTTATTTAATATATAGAAGCCTTAAAGGAAAAGAAGCTATACAGAGCAGTATTATATAGTTATTTAATATATAGAAGCCTTAAAGAAAAAGAAGCTATACAGAGCAGTATTATTTAATAAATAAAAGCCTTAAAGGAAAAGAAGCTATGTAAAGTAGTATTATATAGTTATTTAATATATAGAAGCCCTAAAGGAAAAGAAGCTATGCAGAGCAGTATTATGTAGTTATTTAATATATAGAAGCCTTAAAGGAAAAAAAGCTATATAGAGTAGTATTATGTAGTTATTTAATATATAAAAGCCCTAAAGGAAAAGAAGCTATATAAAGTAGTATTATTTAATAAATAGAAGCCTTAAAGGAAAAGAAGCTATATAAAGTAGTATTATATAGTTATTTAATATATAGAAGCCTTAAAGGAAAAGAAGCTATATAAAGCAGCATTATATAGTTATTTAATATATAGAAGCCCTAAAGGAAAAGAAGCTGTATAGAGTAGTATTATTTAATAAATAAAAGCCCTAAAGGAAAAGAAGCTATACAGAGTAGTATTATATAGTTATTTAATATATAGAAGCTTTAAAGGAAAAGAAGCTATGTAAAGTAGTATTATATAGTTATTTAATATATAAAAGCCCTAAAGGAAAGGAACCTATATATAGACTTATAAAAACCCTAAGCTAACTTATAATTTATCTTAGTTAGGGTATACTTAATAGAAATATATTTAGAATTATACCTACTTATAATTTATTATAGTTAAAGTATACCTAATAGAAATATATTTAAAATTATACCTACTTATAATTTATTATAGTTAAGGTATACTTAATAAAAATATATTTAGAATTATATTTACTTATAATTTATTATAGTTAAGGTATATTTAATATAAAATTATATTATAAGTATAAGTTACTTACCTTATAGTTAACTTTAATTATATTTTATAGCTACTATAGGCATTATATACTAATAAAAGTACTACTATTTAATTTGCTTTATTTAAAATAGTTAGTTTAGTAACTCTTTAAAAAAAGTATATAAAATGGTTTTATAGTTTAGTAGCTATAAGTTGATTTTTTTATTTTCTTATATAAATAAATATTATAGAAAATAAAAAGTAGCCTATAAGGCAGTTTTAGTATATAGCTTACTAAAATATCCTTAGTAAGTATATAAGTAGGGTATAACTTAACTAATTAGTTATAGATTAAAAGATATATATACTACTAGCCTTCTTAGCTAGCTAAATAACTTTATTAATAATAAAAAGAATATTAAGTAAATTTAAACTTAGACCTAGGTTTAAGAAGTAATATAATTAAAAAAACTTAACTAAAGTAAAGGATTAAAAATTATTATTTCTTTAAATTACTAAACTTTAGGTCTTTTTCTTTAAAACTTAATAGATTTATAGACTTAAAGTTAAAACTATAACTACTAGCTTAAGTATTTTCTATTTTAATTTCTTAGTTAGGCTACTACTTAAAATACTATAAAAGCTATCTATTTTTTAAAGTATATAGATTACTAGAAATCCTTTTATTACCTTTAAGTTTAAATAGAAATCTAAACTTAAAATTCTTTTTTACTAAAATAGCCTTAAAGAAAAAGGCTAATAATTCCCTTACTAGTTAAAATAACTATAAATTATTTAGAGGGCTATAATATAGTAGTTTTATAAATAAAAGTAAAAGTTATTTTATAGGTAAAAATAACTAGTATTTATTTAGGTAAGATAAGTCTTTAATAACTTAAAGAATAGGATTTTTATTATAAATATAATCTATAATAAAATTAATATTAAGGGGCTAGAAGTTTATAAAATACTAAAAGTATTAATAGTTAGTATTATATAGTAAACTAAAAACTTTACTATATAGTATTAAAATTATAAGATAAATAGTTTTAGCTATTTTTTTTATATTAGTAGTAAATTTTATTTTAGCTATTATTTAATATTAGATTTTCTATAAAGCTATAGTTATACTTTTAATAAAATAACTATAGTAGCTTTTAGTATATATTTCTTAGTTAAATGCCTTTAGTAATTCCCTGTAAAGAAAAAGGATTAGCTTAAGGGTACTAAATATTATATTTACTAGCAGGAAAAAGATTAGTATATAGATCTTAATATAAAAGACTTTAGGTATGTCTTTATTTTTTTTTTAAATAAATAAAATAGGCTTAGTAGGTTTACTTTTAAATAAAGCTTAGATATAGGTATTAAGATAGGGCTAAAGTTAGTCTTAAAATAACTTAGTAAGATAATAATCTTTTTAATTAGTTTTAAATATAATAAAAAGTTTAATAAAAAGCTTTTCTTAAAGGGTCTTTTTAATACTAGGTTTTATATTAAAGCTAAAAAGCTTAAAAATAATAAACTTATACTATAATTAAATTATTTTATAGTAATCTATAAAGGCAGGGTTAAAGATAAAGGCAGGTAAAGAGTAATAGGAAATCTAAGCCTTATCTAGGATTTTATATAGAATCTGTATATTAATAATACTTTTTACTTTAGTATTAAGGTTTACCTTTATATACTAAAGTTTAGTTAGTAGTAAGATTCTTTAGTCTATATAGAGTGTTATTAAAGTTAATAAAATAAACTTTTAATATTTATATAAAATTACTTAAGTAGTAAACTTAAAGGCTTTTTATTATAAGTTTTTATTTAAGCTTAGTAGTATAAAAATAGCTTAAAGTAAAAGTATAGAAAACTAATAATCTTAGCTAAATACCTTAGTAATAAGGCTAGTAGTACTTTATATAGAAAGTATATAGCATTAAAATAGTAATAAAGATATATAAATATACTAAATAGCTTATATATAAAAAAGCATAGAATTTTAGTTAAATAGATTATCTAGTAGCTATAGTATACTATACTATTAAATAATAGCTTAGAGATTAAGGCCTTAGTGTAAAAATTAAGTATATATAGTATATTAATTATAGGTAAATTACTTTTTTTTTTATATCTATTTATTTTATAAAAAATTAGTTCTTTTACTAGTTAAGGAGTAAATAAAGAGTTTTTAAAAAAACTATATAAAATAGAAAGTAAGAAGTTACTAAGTAGGTAAAGGTTCTTTTAGTTTAAAGTAACTTATTAATATAATTAAAGTTTTATAAAAAAGAAAGTTAAGTAAAATAATAAACTATAAGGATTATAATATAAAAAAAGAGTTAAAAAGATAAGTAAGGATTATAAAATAAAAAAGGTAAATAGTTAGTAATAATTAGTAGGAAAAGCTAAAAGGTAGTTCCTTTAGCTTACTATTATACTATATAAAAAGAAGGATATTAAGGTAAAAAGTAAATTCTTTATAAATACTATAGCTTAAGAGGTAGTAAGCAGTAAATATAGTATAAAGGTAATTTTTATATACTTACTAGGCAGAATAGATAGTATTTTATAAAGATAAATATTATTTCTTTTTAGTTTTAAAGGCAAGGTTAGCCTTAAGACTATTATAGATAGTAAGTAATAGAAGCTAATTTAAGGTAAATAGGCTATAGTTACTAAATATAGTTAAAAATAAGTCTTTATTATAATTATAGGCCTTAATATAAATAATTTTAGGGTTTTAGGTATTTAGGTCTTCTGGGTGATTTTATTATTATATAGATAAGGCCTTTACTATATAGGTATTAGCTTTATAAAAGAGAAAAGATTAATAAAATAAACTAAAAAGGGGCTAAGTATTAATAAAATAGCTAATATTAGTATAGAGATGCTTAAGGTATTCTGTTTTTTATAGTAATATTTATTATTATTAGGGATTTACTAATATTATTAGGTACTTATAATTACTAAGGTTAATTTAATATAAAGGTAAATTAAGAAACTTAGGATTTAATATAAATAAGATAAAGGTTATAAGTTATATTATTATTATATAAATAGAATTACTATTAATAATATTTTTTAAATTATATACTTAAAAAAGAAGCTTTAGGTTTTTAAAGTAAAAGAATAGTTTTAAAGAAGTTATTAAAATAGAATATAAATTAGTATAGTATATAATACTTTTCTAAAAGGAATAGAAATATATACTAAGAATTAAATATTAAAGCTATAGTATATAAGCAGTATTATCTCCTTATAGTTATTAGCCTAAGGGGTTTTTCTTTTATAAAAATGTTTTTATATAGGCTAAATTAAAGCTATAAGGCATTTCTTATAAATAGTATATAGGAAGTGTTTTATAGGCTATAAAAAGAATAATCTTATTAAATAGCTTTTATTAATATTTATAGAAAAGGCTATTATATTTTATAGATAGTAGCTTATAGCTTATTAATTAAGCTTAATTACTAGGTTCTGGAAAAAAGATAAAAACTAAAAAGCGTACTATTAATATTTAAAATATACTAAAAAGAATATAGTAGGTTTTTATAAGGATAAGACTATAAGGGTAAATAATCTAATTATTATATAGATTATAGCTATAAAGTAAAATAAATAATAAATAGAAAATACTAAAGCTTTAAATTATAGTAAGGCTTTTAGCTTTAAGCTATATACTATTAATATTCTAAGTTCTTATAATAGGGCTAATTAATATAGTAAATAGTATTTATTAAATATATTTAGTTTTAAATAAAGAAAGTATTTATTATTATATTAGTTATTTAGTAAGCTATTACTTACTAAATTTAAAGAAATTAAGGTTAAATAAATTAGAAAAGTAATATACTAAGAAAGAAAGATATAATTTAAATTATTATAGTTATTAGATAAGGGTAATAAAGGTATAGCTAGGTTATTAAGTAAATAAAGAGGTATATATATATTATACTAAGAAGAATTATAATATAAGCTAGAAGTAAAGTTAAGATTACTATATTTAAAATCCTTATATAGTAGGATTTTTTATTATAATAAAGGAAAGGAATTACTTAATTAAGTTAGTTAAAGTTTAGAGGGTAAAGGAAGGTATAGTATTAAGTTATAATATTAATATATATAATTTTTATAATTATTAAGGAGTTTAATTATAAGTAAATAAAAATAAGGCTAGTAAAATAAAAAGGGTTAAGAAAGTAAAGGATTAAAGTAAAGATTATTTAGAATTTAAGGATAAGGCTAGTATAAAGTCTTAGTTTTATAGTAAGTTAGGCTAAATAGATAGTATAAAGGCTAGTATTAAGGCTAATACTAAGGCTAGTAAAGTAGTTTATTTTTATAAAAGGTTAGGCTAGATAGATAGTATAGAGGCTAGTACTAAGGCTAATACTAAGGCTAGTAAAGTAGCTTATTTTTATAAGAGGTTAGGCTAAATAGATAGTATAAAGGCTAGTACTAAGGCTAATACTAAGGCTAGTAAAGTAGTCTATTTTTATAAGAAGTTAGGCTAAATAGATAGTATAGAGGCTAGTACTAAGGCTAATACTAAGGCTAGTAAAGTAGCTTAGTTTAATATTAGATTTAGTTAAGTTAATAATATTAATACTTAAGGTTATTATTTTTTAAATAGTATTAGTAATTAAAATAGTTTACTAATTATTTTTTAATATTTATTAAAAGAATTTAAACTATAGGGTAATAAGGAGCTTAATAGCTAAGTAAGTTATAAATTAGGTTAAGAAAGAACTTAAATACTATTTTCTTAAGATTATAAGATAGCTTCTTATTACTATTTATAGAGTTAAGACTAGTATTTTTTTTCTTTTTAAGCTTTAATTAAAAATATTATAATTTAAGTAAAGTAAATAGTAATAAAAAAAGAAAGATAAAAAAGAAAAAAAAAGAAAAAGGTAAATAATTAAATAAAAGGTAAGGTTTTATAAAGAGTTTAGTACTAATATAAATTATATAATTAGTACTATACTGTAATTAAGTAAGTAAGGTAAGACTATATAGATAGTATAGTACTAATATAAATTATATAGTTAGTACTATACTATAATTAAGTAGGTAAGGTAAAACTATATAAATAGTATAGTACTAATATAAATTATATAGTTAGTACTATACTATAATTAAGTAGGTAAGGTAAGACTATATAGATAGTATAGTACTAATATAAATTATATAATTAGTACTATACTATAATTAAGTAAGTAAAGTAAGATTATATAAATAGTATAGTACTAATATAAATTATATAGTTAGTACTATACTATAATTAAGTAGGTAAGGTAAGACTATATAGATAGTATAGTACTAATATAAATTATATAGTTAATACTATACTATAATTAAGTAAGTAAGGTAAGACTATATAGATAGTATAGTATTAATATAAATTATATAATTAGTACTATACTATAATTAAGTAAGTAAGGTAGGACTATATAGATAGTGTAATACTAATATAAATTATATAGTTAGTACTGTACTGTAATTAAATAAAGAAAAGAATATACTAAAGAAAGTAAGCTAATCTTTTAAAGGTAAAGGTTAAAGGCTAAGGAAATTATCCTTATTAAGAAGCCTTTTAATTAAAATAACTAGTTAAATAAAGAAGTAAAATTATAATATAAAAATTAATAAGTTAAATTAAATTAAAGTCTTTAAATTAAAAAAAAGTTTATATAAATAGGATTTTTTTTAAATTTATTAATTTTAATTTAAAAACTTTTTTTAAAAAATTTTTTTTTTCTCTAAGACTTACATTTTCTTTATCCTTAATATAAAAGTAAAAAAAGATTTTATTAAATAAAAGATTAAATAATTAATTTAATAATATTAAATATAAAAATAAAAAGTATAAAATTTAATTTAAAAAAGTATAAAAAAGTTAAAGTTTTAAAGGAATTTTATTTTTTTATATTTATTAATATAAATATCCTTTTAACTTTACTTATAAAGCTAAACTTTTTACTTTAAGTTATTTATTTTAATTATTATAATATTATATTATATTATTTTTATTATATAAAACTTTATTAATTATATTTTATATATTAATTATTAAAATATTTAATTTTTTAAAAAGTTATTTTATTTTAATTAATAGTTTTTTATATATTAACTTTAATATTATTATTAAATTTATTAATAAAACTTTTAAGTTTTATTATATTTTTTAAAATTATTTTATTTAAAATTAAAATATTTTATTAAATTTAAAAATAATATAATATTAATTTATTATAATTTAGCTTAACTTTTATTATTTATTTTTTTTTAAGTTTATAAATTAGCTTTAAAAAGTATATTTAAGTATTTTTAAAGTTTAGTATAATTTAAATATTAATTACCTTTTAAAAAGTAAAGCTTTATTAAGTTAATATTATTAAATTAATAGCTTTATTTATAGCTTAAACCTTACTATTAATAAGCTAGCTTAAAAGCCTTACTTTTTAATTAACTTACTTTTATTACTTATATATTTATTTTATAAATATATATAATTTATAAAACTTTTTTATTTATAATTAATTTAAATATTATAAAGATTAATAATATTATTTTATAATAATTAAAGTTTTAAATAAATAAATAAATTTATATTAAATTTATATTTATAAATTATATAATATATTATATTAAGTATTTAAATTTAAAATTATATTTTTAATAATTAATAATATAAATAAAGCTTATTAAAGTAAAAAAGTATTATTAATAATTAAAAAATTAAATTTTATTTAATATTAAATAAAAATATATATATATTTATATAATTTATATTAAAATAATATAATATAAAGTTATTATTAATTTTTAAATAATATAATTTTAAAATATTATTATTTTTATATTTTTTAATTTTAAGCTTTTAAATTTTTTATATATATTTTAATTTTTAAATTAAAGTTAATAATAATATTAAATTAAATAAAATATAAAGTATAATTAATATATATAATATAATTATTAAAGTTATAAAATACTTTTTTATATTATTACTTAATAATATAATAATTATTTAAAAATAAATTAAATAATTAAAATATAAAATATTATAAAAGTTAATATAATATTTTTAAAGTAAATTATAAAAAAAATTAAAAATTAATTAAAAAGTAAAGTTATTAAATTAATTTATTTATAATAAAATTTAAA
>JACWFA010000101.1:0-13817 GCA_017579625.1 Fusarium sororula
TTTTATTTTTTTTTTATATAATTTTTTATTTTTTTTTTTTTTTTTTTTTTTTTTTTTTTTTTTTTTTTTTTTTTTTTTTTTTTTTTTATTTTTTTTTTTTTTTTTTTTTTTTTTTTTTTTTTTTTTTTTTTCTTTTTATTTTATATAACCTTTTTAGCTTATATTTCCCTTAGTCTTTACTTTTTATCTTTAGTTTTAATTAATTAACCTTTTTATTATTATTTTTATTTTAATTTCCTTTTTTTTTTATTATTATATTTAATAATAAGTTTAATAAGCTTATAGTTAGTATTAAAGTCCTTAGTAAGCCTAAAGTTCCTTTTAAACCTTTTAGCTATACTTACTCTTTTTATATATATTTTTTTTATATTTATTACTTTTAAAAAGGTTTTAAAGCTATTTTCTAAAACCCTAAAAACTTAAGTAACTTATATTACTTTACTTATATTAATTATACTTATAGTAACCTAGTTACTTTTAAGTATAATAAATATATTACTAATAAAGGCTATTATTATTTATAAATTTTCCTTTTTTTTTATAATACTATTACTTACTAATATTAGCTAGGCCTTTTAAGATCTTTAAAGGTAACTAGGAAAATATTATAGCTATATATAAGTTTATATTTTTAGTAATAATTACTATTATTACTAATAATTAGCTTTAACTTTATAGTAATACTTATAAAAAACTTACCTATACCTTTTATTAGTTAATAGTATCTTTTATAGCTTTATATATTACTTATTATATTAACTTTCTTTTATTTAGTATTAAGGCCTTTTTTATAAATTAGCTTATTTATTTTTTATATTAATATTAATATATTTTAATTTAAAAAGCTTCCTTTTTATATATCTAAATTATTATAGTTTATTACTATATTTATACTAAAATATACCTTTACCTTTATAATAATAAGTTTCTTAAGACTTAAAAGTATTTTTATATCTTTTAAACTTTATTCTTAAAGATAATAAATACTAGGTATATAGCCTAGTAAGTTATTACCTTTACTTTATACTTTTAGGTAATTAAAAGCTTAAATAATAACCTTATTAAAACTTTTAAGCTTTATATTAAGCTTTTTAAGTTTAGCTTTATATTAGCCTTTAACCTTTATAAAGGTATTATATTAACTATTTATTTTATTTTAATACCTATAAATACTATAGTTTAGTCTTAAGGTATTACTATAAGTATTAAAAATCCTTAAGGTTTTATTTTATAATTACTTTTTATATATTACTTACTTTTTAATTAATTTCTTTTTATTACTTAAAGGTCTTTTACTTAGGCTACTTAAAAGATATTACTTATAACTAAAGCTTAATATATAATAGTTTAATTTTATTTTAACTTACTATTTTTTCCTTTAACTATAAAGGCTAAAATAATAGACTTTTTAATAGTATTAATAACTATTTTACCTTTTATTATAGATTTAGACTTTATAATCCCTAGGAAATATAAGTATTTTCCTTTAAATATATAAGGCTTTATTAAGTATATTTTTAGTTACTTTTAGACCTATATTATAAAGAATTATAATAAATTAACTTAGGTACTTAATTAATATTATAATAGCTTAGTCTTTTATAGTTATTATTATAATTAGTTTTAATAGTTTTTAAGTTAAAATAAGGAAAAATTTACTTATAGTTTTTATAATTACTTTTACTTATATTTAGTATTTTTATAGCTAATATCTTTAAACTTAATTAATACTCTTTTTTAGTTATTTTTATTTTTATAAAGCTACCTTAATTTATAACTTTAATTTTTTACTTTTTAACTTAACTTAAAACTTAACTTATATTATTATAATTTATAATATATTTTCTATATTTATAGTAATAACCTATTAATTATATTTTACTAGCTATCTTTTTTATTTTATAAGGTAATATAGTTTTTTATAAATTTTCTTTTTTTTTTTAATTTATTTAACTTTTTATTAATTATTTTCTTCTTTAAGGTCTAGTATTAGTAAGGAATTATACTCCTTATAGTCCCTTATTTAATATACTTTAAGGAAATTAATATAAAAAATATTATATATTTTTATATATTAATTTAGTAAGGCTAGTTAGTATACTTATAGCTTAATATACTTAGTAATTTAAAAAGGTTTAATAAATCTTAAAGTAAGTTTCTTTTTCTCTTTTTTAAGCCTTAAGTTTTTAATTAAAAGTATAACTAGTTATCCTTATTTAAATTCTATTTCTTAATACTTTATATTAAAGTATTTTATTTATTTTTTTATAGTATTTTACTAGTATATTATAAGCTTATCTTTTAGCTTTTATAGTTTTTTTATTTTATATTAAACTTTTAGGACTTTTTCTTTAAAGCTAATATTTTTAGTAATAATATAAAATTCTAAGTTAAAACCTATTAAAGCTCTATTTAAAGTAACTCTTATTATTATATTAACTCTTAAGTTATAGGTAAATTAAGCTATTTATAGGAATTTTAGCTAGGTATTTTAATTATTTTTAATAAAGTATTATAAATAGTAACTAAGTATTTAGTTTAACCTTTTTATTTACTTATTAATTTAAAGGTAAAATACTATTAATAGCCTTTACTTAATCTTAAAGTAATAATATAATTTTAACTAAAAAGTACTTATAAAAATAGACTTTTTATTAAAAATAATACCTTTAAGTACTTTAAACTATAGTTTAATCTTTTTATAAAAAAGCTTAGTAAGTTTAAAAATAGTAATCTTAGTAAAAATAAGTAAAAATTATATAAATTTTATAAATCTATTAACTATTACTAGAATTATATTAACTAGCTAGCCTTTAAAAAGTACTAATAATAGCCTTATTATAAAATCTATAAAGACTTCCTTAAAAAGATATAATAAAATTAGTAAGCTTTTAAGCTATTTATAAGGTTAATATCTTTTAAATATTACTTCTTAGTAAATACTATATATAAAAATATACTATTTTATATTAATTTCTAGGCCTTTTTAGTAAAGCTTTTTTTAAATTAGCTTTTAGGTTCTTTTAGTACTAAAATAGCTTATTAAAAAATTATTATAGTATAGCCTTAATATTTTCTTTTTTAAATTAAGGTTTAATAATATATAAAATTAGTTCTTAAAGTAAAGAAATTTATTTTTAATCTTTTACTTTTAAAAGCCTTTTTTATAGTTTACTTAAAATATTTTATTCTTTTAGCTAGGTATTAACTTATCTTTTAACTATATAAGCTAAATTAATTTAATTAATAACTTTAATACCTTATTTTTTAATAAACTTTCTTAATATAAAAATTAAGTTACTATTTTATTAAGAATTACTATAAATAATCCTAATATTTCTTAAGATTATATATTTAAATTAGGTTTCTAGCTTATAATATTTATATTATTTAGTAATAAGGCTAGGTTATTTTTAATACTTAAGAATATTTTATTTACTTTTAACTTACTTAAAGTTTAAAATAGAATCTTTCCTTTTATAAGCGTTTTACTTAACCTTTTTTTTAGCTTTTAATCTCTTATTATAGCTTATACTTTTACTATCTTATTCCTTAGGAATTTAATTAAGTCTAGCTTATAGTATTTTTTTTTTTAACTTTTAAAAGTCTTAAAAGGGTATTAGTAGGATTTATTAATCCTTTTTTATATTTAATTATAAAGTTATAGGTTATTAAATATAAATACTATTATACTTACTTTCTATTTAATTTAGTATTTTTTATAAATAACTAAAGGTTTTAGTAATTACTTAAGACTTTAACTTATTTTAAGGTACCTTTAAGGTAATATTATTAGTACTTAAATAACTTTATATTAATTATTATCTTTTAATTAAAAATACTATATTATCTTTTAAAGTTATTAAATTTTTAAAATTAAAATATAATAAAGTAATATTTTTTTTTATTATCTAGTTAAGAAAAAATACTAATTATAGTATAAGTTAATATATTTATTTTAATATAAATATATCTTTTAGAATTAAAATACTTTAAAACTAAGGCCTTTTTAAACTTAATAATAAAGGCTTAAAATACTTACTTTTTTTAGTTATTTAACTTTATACTTTTTAGTTTCTTTTTATTTTAGCTTTTCTTTAAAAAAGCTATAAAAAGTACTATAACCTTTAAGTAACTATAAATAAACTATCTATAAAAGTTATAAAACCTTAAAAAGACTTATATTTTTTTATAAGTAATAAGTTTAAGTTACTTAATAATAGTTTAAATCCTTACTAGGTCTATTTTAATACCCTTAATAGTTAAAATAAATCCTAGGAACTTAACTTAATCTTAGTAAAAGGTATATTTAAAGGGTTTTATATATAATTTAGCTACTTTTATCTTTTTAAAGATTTAGCCTAGATATTAAGTATATTTTTTTTTTATTTTTAAAAAAACTAAAATATTATTTAAATAAACTATATAAATTATATTTATAAAACCTTAAAAGGCTTAGTAAATATAGTATTAAAATATAGTAAGTATATTAGCTAGTTTAAATAGTATTACTATATATTTAAAATAGCTATAATAGGTTTAAAAAGCGATTTTTTATTTATTTTTTTTATATATATAAATCTAGTAATATATATCCTTAATATTAATTTTAAAAAAGTATTTTATTTTTTAAATTTTATTTATAATTTCTAATATTAAAAGTAAAGGGTAATAGTTCTTAATAGTAATAGTATTTAGCTTTTAGTAATTTATATAAAGATATAGGCTTTTATTCTTTTTAAGGATAAAAAGGATAGGTAATCTAGCTAGGCTTTTAAAAGGGTAAATTTAGCTAGTTTTTAGGTTTTTCTAGATATATTTATAAAGTTCTTTAAGTTTTACTTAAAATAAAAAGTAAATTAAACTATAAAATAGTTTTTTTTTTTTTTTAAGGTTAATTATATAGTTAATCTTTTTAAAGTTAGGTATTTTAATTACTTTATTATAGCTAAAGACCTTAATATAAGCTTTAAGTTTAGGAAAAATACTTTTAAGTTAATTTAGTTTTTAAGGTTTTTTATTAAAAAGTAAGTAAAGCTTATTAATAATAATAATAATAAAGATTTTAGCTTAGTTATAAGTTTTTTTTAAAAATTACTAAGGTTTTAAAAGTTTAAGTTTTTTATAATAACCTTTAAATTACTATTTTCTTATTTTAAAGTTAGTTATAATTTAAAGGTCTTTTAAAGTAATAATAAAAAGGAATATTAGTTTTTTTTAGTTTTTTTTATTAATACTTATTAAACTTTAGGTAATTTTATATATTTATTTTTAGTAATTAGTTATAGTTAAAGGTACTTTTTAATATTTTATTATTTTAAGTTAATTATTATTAGCTTTTTAAAGAGAAATATTAGTATTTTTTAACTATTAAAATCCTTAGGATCTTATAAAGGTTTTACTAATAGTATTTATTTTTATATTATAATTAATATAAGCCTAAGTTAGTATATTTTTATAACTTTAAACCTTAATTATAGTAAAGATTTTCCTTTTAAACTTAATTTAAAGTAAATTTAAGTTATATTTAGTATTTATTATAAGGGTATTAACTAGGAATTAATTTATATTTTTAATTAAATTTAGTTTTTTAATTTCCTTACTTAATTAGTTTTTTTTAATATAAAGTAGTTTTAAAAGTAATATTTAATTTTATAATAATTATAATATTTTACTAAGCTTAGGTTTTTATTTTTATTTTTATTTTTATTTTTTAAAGCTTAAATAAGGGTTTAATTTAGGTTACTTTTTTAAAAGTATTAATAAAAAAATATCCTTATTTATTTTTATAATTAGTATAGTTTTTTTTTAATTAATAAGGTATTAGTTATAATTATAATATATTTATTCTTTTTATTAAATATATCTTATAGTTATTATATTAATTAAATTAATTTTTTTTATATTTTAAGAAATTTAACTTTTTCTTAAAATACTATAGTATTTTTAAGTATTAATAATAATTTTATATAGTATTAGTAAATATAAATTACTTACTTTAACTTATATAAAAAGTAATTTTTAATAAATATAAATTATTTATAAAAATATTAAAAAAAATAAATATTTTATTAATAATTATTTTTAAATTAAATTATAATAAAAATTTAATATTTTTTTTTATTTTTTATAAAAATTAAAAATTATTTTTTAAAATTTTTTTAATTTTTTTTAAAAGCCTTTTTTTTTTTTTTAAATTATTTATTTAAATAGTTAGATTATATTAATTTAATATTTAAGGTTATATTATTATAAATAAAAAGAATTTTACTTTTATTAATATAGTATTATTTTTATATTTTTTTAAAGCTTTAATTTATATTATTAAGCTATTTATTTTTTTTTTAAAAATTAATTAAATACTTAAAATTAATAATATTTTTTATTTTAACCTTACTTTTTAAAAAAAAAAAAAAAAAACTAACTTTAGTTTAATAGTAACTTAATAAAGTATTATTTAAATTATAATTTAAGCTTTTAATACTTAAAATATTTTTTTAAAGATTTAAATTATTTTTTCTTTAATTATTAAAAAAAATTTAAAGTTAATTTTTTTAAATAAATTACTTTAATTTCTTTTTTTATTATTAAAAAGCTAGCTTTACTTTAAGTTACTTAATTTTTTTTTTTAAAGTAATAATATAAATAATATTAATAAAGATTTAAGTTATTTTATATATTATAATTTAAAATAACTTTTTTTTAGTTATTTAAGTAAAGTTAATAGTAACTTTTTAAGGTTTTAATATTAATTTATTTAATTTAATATTAAAAGTAATAATTTATTATAAATTAATTATTATAATTAGATAACTTAAGGTAAAAGCTTTAGAATTATTATAATATTTTAGTAATAAAGGCTAGGTAAGTATTATAATATTATATTAACTAAAGCTTAAGAAAATAAAAATCTAATATAAGGGATTTTCCTAATAAAGTTAAGAAGGTTTTAGGATTATATATTAAATATATAAGGCTAGTTAGCCTTATCCCTAAGTAGCTATTATAATTAAATAATAAAAAACTTAAAGTCTTATTTTATTTAGTTTAATACTATATAAAAATAAAAAAAAATATTTTTAAAAAAAGTAAAAATAAAAAAATAAATATAAAATTATAATATTAATAAGTAAAAGGTATTACTATATAAAAATTAAATTTAATTACTTACTTAAAAACTATTAATTACTATAATTATTTAAAAAGTATATAAGTTATTAATATTAAACTACTTAAAATAAAATAGTATATTTTAAGCTTTATATAAAAACTACTATTAAAATAAAATATTTTAAAATATATAAAAACTTTATAAAAACTATTACTATAATAATACTTATAAAAGTAAGTAATAATACTAAGGCCTTTTATAATAATTACTAATTTTAAATAAATACTAATTAATACTATCTATAAACTTTATAATAAAGCTACTAGCTTAGGCTAATATAAACCTTACCTTTTTAATAGTAATTAATAATAGGCTATTAAAGTTTACTTAGCTAAAAGTAATAATAATAATATTTATTAAATTATATACTTAAAGGTTAAAAAATTATTAATAAAGGTTTTTATAATAGCTACTTAGGGATAAGGCAAACTAGCTTAATATATTTAATATATAATCTTAAGACCTTTTTAATTTTATTAAAAAAATCCTTTATATTAAATTCTTATTTCCTTAAGCTTTAGTTAATATAATACTATTATACCTATTTAGCTTTTATTACTAAAATATTATAATAATTTTAAAGCTTTTACCTTAAGCTATTTAGTTATAATAGTAAATTTATAATAAACTATTACTTTAAATATTAAATTAAATAAATTAGTATTAAAACTTTAAAAAGTTATTAATAACTTTACTTAAAAACTAAAAAAAAGTTATTTTAAATTATAATATATATTATAACTTAAAACTTTATTATTATTATTTATATTATTACTTTCCTAAGTATTTATTATTTATATTATTCCTTAACTTATATTTTTTATATTATATTGCCTTAAGGCCTAATTTAATTTATTACTAACCTATATAGCTAGCTTTAGTTTACTAATATTTATAGTTTTTCCTTTAATACTAAAACCTTTATTTTATAATTTACCTTTTTTTCTTTTTTTTCCTTTTTACTTTTTCTTTTTTATATTATAATTACTTTTAATTTCTATAATATAATATTTATATTATTAATTTAACTATTATAACTATATATTCTAACTTTATAAACTATACCTAGTATATACTATTATTACTACTTAATATAATTTAAATTATAAAGATCTATTACTTTATTAATAAGTCTTAACTCTATTTTAGCTAATTATAAAGGTTTTATAAGGCCTATATTTAGCTTATAATATATTTAAGGATATATTTATTTTATTATATATTAAGAAGCCTTACTTAGTAATTAAAGATTATAAGCTTAACTTACTTTATTAGTAGTAATTTATTTATATATAGTAAGTCTTTACTTATAGTTTAATAATATTAAAAGAAAGTATATAAATTAAAAATATTATAAAAATAAAAATTATTAATATTAGTTAAAGACTTAGTTTTATAATAATTAGGTACTATAGTTAAAGGGTTATAGCTAGGTTACTTAATATTAATATTAATTATATAGTAATATATTTTTTATTAAATTTTAAGATTTTAGGCTTATTTTAAATTAAGCTTTTAATATTAAAGCCTTAGTATTAATTACCTTTATAAAGTAATAATAAAGGAAATATATAGTTTACTAAAGCTAGGAAAAATATCTTTTTTATACTTATAAATTAAAGCTACTTATTTAGTTAAATATAATAGCTACTTAGAAATAAGGCTAACTAGCCTTATATATTTAATATATAATCCTAAGACCTTCTTAATTTTATTAGAAAAATCCCTTATATTAAATTTTTACCTCTTTAAGCTTTAGTTAATATAATACTATTATACCTACCTAGCCTTTATTATTAAAATACTATAATAATTTTAAAGCTTTTACCTTAAGTTACTTAGTTATAATAGTTAACTTATAATAAACTATTACTTTTAATACTAAACTAAATAAATTAGTACTAAAACCTTAAAAAGTTATTACTAACTTTACCTAAATAACTAAAAGAAAGTTATTTTAAACTATAATATATAAAATAACTTAAATTTCTATTAATATTACTTATATTATTACTTTAAAAAAAAGAATTAAGTAACTTAAAATAAAGCTAGCTTTTTAATAATAAAAAAAGGAATTAAAGTAATTTATTTAAAAGAACTAATTTTAAACTTTTTTTAATAATTAAAGAAAAAATAACCTAAACCTTTAAGAAAATATTTTAAGTATTAAAGCCTTAAATTATAATATAAATAATACTTTATTAAGTTATTATTAAATTAAAGCTAATTTATTTTTTTTTTTTTTAAAAAATAAAGTTAAAATAAAGAATATTATTACTTTTAAATATTTAATTACTTTTTAAAAAAAAGAAAAAATAACTTAATAATATAAACTAAAGCTTTAAAAAAATATAAAAATAATATTATATTAATAAAAATAAGATTTTCTTTATTTATAATAATATAACTTTAAATATTAAATTAATATAATTTAGTTATTTAAATAAATAATCCTAAGAAAAAAAAAAAGCCTTTAAAAGAAATTAAAAAGCTTTTAAAAAATAATTTTTAATTTTTATAAAAAATAAAAAAAATTACTAAATTTTTATTATAGCTTAACTTAAGTATACTTATTAATAATCTAGTTAGTCTTTTTAAAACTTTTATAAGTACTTTATATTTATTAAAAATTACTTTTTATATAAATTAAAGTAAGTAGCTTATATTTACTAATACTATATAAAATTATTACTAATATTTAAAAATATTATAATATTTTAAAAAAAAATTAAATTCTTTAAAATATAAAAAAAATTAGTTTAATTAATATAATAACTATAAAATATATTTAATAAAAAAAATAAATATATTATAACTATAACTAATATCTTATTAATTAAAAAAAAACTATATTAATTATAAAAATAAATAAAAATATTTTTTTATTAATACTTTTAAAAAAATAACCTAAACTAAACTTCTATTTAAACTTTAAAAAATAAAAATAAAAATAAAAATAAAAATCTAAACTTAGTAAAATACTATAACTATTATAAAACTAAGTATTACTTTTAAAACTGCCTTATATTAAAAAAAACTAACTAAGTAAAGAAATTAAAAAATTAAATTTAACTAAAAATAAAAATTAATTTTTAATTAATACTTTTATAATAAATACTAAATATAACTTAAATATACTTTAAATTAAGTTTAAAAGGAAAATCTTAATTATAATTAAAGTTTAAAGTTATAAAAATATACTAATTTAGGCTTATATTAATTATAATATAAAAATAAATACTATTAGTAAAAACTTTATAAAATCCTAAGGATTTTAAAAATTAAAAAATACTAATATTCCTTTTTAAAAAGCTAATAATAATTAACTTAAAATAATAAGATATTAAAAAGTACTTTTAATTATAACTAATTACTAAAAATAAATATATAAAACTACTTAAAGTTTAATAAATATTAATAAAAAAGATTAAAAAAAACTAATATTTTTTTTAATTATTATTTTAAAAGATTTTTAAATTATAGCTAACTTTAAAATAAAAAAATAGTAATTTAAAAATTACTATAAAAAACTTAAATTCTTAAAACTTTAATAATTTTTAAAAAAAACTTATAATTAAGTTAAAATCTTTATTATTATTATTATTAATAAGCCTTACTTACTTTTTAATAAAAAACTTTAAAAACTAAATTAACTTAAAGGTATTTTTTTTAAACTTAAGGCTTATATTAAGGTCTTTAGCTATAATAAGATAATTAAAATACTTAACTTTAAAAAAATTAACTATATAATTAATCTTAAGGAAAAAAAGAAACTATTTTATAGCTTAATTTACTTTTTATTTTAAGTAAAACTTAAAAAACTTTATAAGTATATTTAAAAAAACTTAAAGACTAATTAAATCTATTTTTTTAAAAGCCTAGCTAAATTACTTATTTTTTTTATTTTTAAAAAAAATAAAAGCTTATATTTTTATATAAACTATTAAGAATTAAATACTATTATAATTAAAAACTAATACTTTTTATTTTTAATATTAAAAATTATAAATAAAATTTAAAAAATTAAGTACTTTTTTAAAATTAATATTAAAAATATATATTATTAAATTAATATTTATAAAAATAATAAGTAAAAAATTACTTTTTAAACTTATTATAACTATTTTAAATATATAGTAATACTATTTAAACTAATTAATATACTTATTATATTTTAATATTATATTTACTAAGCCTTTTAAGGTTTTATAAATATAATTTATATAGTTTATTTAAATAATATTTTAGTTTTTTTAAAAATAAAAGAAAAATATATTTAATATTTAAATTAAATTTTTAAAAAAATAAAAGTAATTAAATTATATATAAAACCTTTTAAATATACTTTTTATTAAAATTAAGTTAAGTTCTTAGGATTTATTTTAATTACTAAAAGTATTAAAATAAACTTAATAAAAATTTAAACTATTACTAAGTAGCTTAAATCTATTATTTATAAAAAAGTATAAGTTTTTTTAAGGTTTTATAACTTTTATAAATAGTTTATTTATAATTACTTAAAAGTTATAATACTTTTTATAGCTTTTTTAAAAAAAAGCTAAAATAAAAAAAAACTAAAAAGTATAAAGTTAAATAATTAAAAAAAGTAAATATTTTAAGCCTTTATTATTAAGTTTAAAAAGGCCTTAGTTTTAAAGTATTTTAATCTTAAGAAATATATTTATATTAAAATAAATATATTAAATTATACTATAATTAATATCCTTTTTTAACTAAATAATAAAAAAAAATATTACTTTATTATATTTTAATTTTAAAAGTTTAATAACTTTAAAAAATAATATAGTATTTTTAATTAAAAAATAATAACTATTATAAAGTTATTTAAATACTAATAATATTACTTTAAAAGTACTTTAAAATAAATAAAAGTTTTAAGTAATTACTAAAACCTTTAATTATTTATAAAAAATACTAAATTAAATAAAAAATAAGTATAATAATACTTATATTTAATAACTTATAACTTTATAATTAAGTATAAAAAAGGATTAATAAATTTTATTAATATTTTTTTAAAACCTTTAAAAGTTAAAAAAAAGAAATACTATAAACTAGACTTAATTAAATCTTTAAAAAATAAAATAGTAAAAGTATAAATTATAATAAAAAGTTAAAAGCTAAAAAAGAAATTAAGTAAAATACTTATAAAAAAAAAGATTTTATTTTAAACCTTAAGTAAATTAAAAGTAAATAAAATATCCTTAGGTATTAAAAATAACCTAACTTTATTACTAAGTAATATAAATATTATAAGCTAAAAACCTAGTTTAAATATATAATTTTAAGAAATATTAAGATTATTTATAGTAATTTTTAATAAAATAGTAACTTAATCTTTATATTAAGAAAGTTTATTAAAAAATAAAGTATTAAAGCTACTAATTAAACTAATTTAGCTTATATAGTTAAAAAATAAATTAATATTTAATTAAAAAAATAAAATATTTTAAGTAAATTATAAAAAAGACTTTTAAAAATAAAAAATTAAAAATAAACTTTTTTACTTTAAAAACTAACTTTATATATTATTAAATTTTAATTTAAAAAAGAAAATATTAAAGCTATATTATAATAATTTTTTAATAAACTATTTTAATATTAAAAAAACCTAAAAGCTAATTTAAAAAAAGCTTTATTAAAAAGGCTTAGAAATTAATATAAAATAATATATTTTTATATATAGTATTTACTAAAAAGTAATATTTAAAAGATATTAACTTTATAAATAGCTTAAAAGCTTATTAATTTTATTATATTTTTTTAAAAAAGTCTTTATAGACTTTATAATAAAGCTATTATTAATACTTTTTAAAAGCTAGTTAGTTAATATAATTTTAATAATAGTTAATAGGTTTATAAAATTTATATAATTTTTACTTATTTTTATTAAAATTATTACTTTTAAATTTACTAAGCTTTTTTATAAAAAGATTAAATTATAATTTAAAGTACTTAAAGGTATTATTTTTTATAAAAAGTTTATTTTTATAAGTACTTTTTAATTAAAATTATATTATTACTTTAAAATAAAATAGAAACTATTAATAATATTTTATTTTTAAATTAATAAGTAAATAAAAAAAATAAATTAAATACTTAATTATTATTTATAATATTTTATTAAAAATAACTAAAATATCTAGCTAAAACTTTTATAAATAGCCTAGTTTATTTATAACTTAAGAATTAATATAATAATAAAAGTTACTTTAAATAAAACTTTAATAAGTTTTAATTTAAAATTTTATATTATTATTAAGGATATTAATTTTAAAAAAGAAATCTTAAAAGTTTAATATAAAATAAAAAAACTATAAAAGCTAAAAAATAAGCTTATAATATATTAATAAAATACTATAAAAAGATAAGTAAAGTACTTTAATATAAAATATTAAAAAATAGAATTTAAATAAAAATAATTAGTTATATTTTTAATTAAAAACTTAAGGCTTAAAAAAAAAAAAAAAAAATTTATTTTAAAATTTATTAAATTTTTTTAAATTAAAAATAATATTAAATTATAAATATATTAAATATATTTTTTAAATTAATATATAAAAATATAAAATATTTTTTAAAATAATTTTTTTAAAAAATATTAAAAAAAAAAATAAAAAAAATA
>JACWFA010000102.1:0-13434 GCA_017579625.1 Fusarium sororula
AAAAAAAAAAAAAAAAAAAAAAAAAAAAAAAAAAAAAAAAAAAAAAAAAAAAAAAAAAAAAAAAAAAAAAAAAAAAAAAAAAAAAAAAAAAAAAAAAAAAAAAAAAAAAAAAAGAAAAAAAAAAAAAAAAAAAAAAAAAAAAAAAAAAAAAAAAAAAAAAAAAAAAAAAAAAAATAAAAAAAAAAAAAAAAAAAAAAAAAAAAAAAAAAAAAAAAAAAAAAGAAAAAAGATTAAATAGGTATTATAAAGGCTTGCCTAAAAGGCTTATAAAAGCCTAAGGAATTAAAAGGTTACTATAAATTAAAAGGTCTTTTAATTAAAAGTAATTATAAAAAATCTTTATAAGATTACTTAAAGATTATAAATAACTATTTTAGTTATAATAAAAAAGGTAATACTTTTACTTTAATACTATATCTTTAAGATAAATAGGTACTATAAACTACTTTAGTAAAATAAAACCTAAATAAATTATATTAAGGTTAGTAGTAATACTATTTTAACTAAGGATAGCTAAACTAGAAAAAGGAAATAATTATAATAGCTACTTAAAGATAAGGCTAACTAGCCTTATATATTTAATATATAATCCTAAGACCTTCCTAACTTTATTAGGAAAATTCCTTATATTAAATTCTTACTTCCTTAAGCTTTAGTTAATATAATACTATTATGCCTACCTAGCCTTTATTACTAAGATACTATAATATATATTAATAAATTTTAAAAGTTTTTAAGATTTTATTTTATAATTACTTTTTATTTAATTCTTTTTTATTACTTTAAAACTTTTTATTTAAATTACTTAAAAAATATTATTTATAATTAAAGTTTAATATTTAATTATTTATTTTTATTTTAATTTATTAATTTTATTTTAATTATAAAAGCTAAGATAATAAACCTTTTAATAGTATAAATAATTATTTTACTTTTTATTATAAATTTAAACTTTATAATTTTTAAAAAATTTAAATATTTTTTTTTAAATATATAAACTTTTATTAAATATACTTTTAATTACTTTTAAATTTATATTATAAAAAGTAATAATAACTTAGCTTAAATACTTAATTAATATTATAATAACTTAGTTTTTATAATTATTATTATAATTAATTTTAATAATTTTTAAATTAAAATAATAAAAAGTTTATTTATAGTTTTTATAGTTATTTTTATTTATATTTAATCTTTTTATAATTAATATTTTTAAATTTAATTAAAAAAACTTTTTAATTATTTTTATTTTTATAAAATTACTTTAATTTATAATTTTAATTTTTTATTTTTTAATTTAATTTAAAACTTAATTTATATTATTATAATTTATAATATATTTTTTATATTTATAATAATAACTTATTAATTCTATTTTACTAATTCTTTTTAGTAGTTTATAAAGTAATATAGTTTTTTATTAAATTTTTCCTTTTTAATTTATTTAACTTTTTATTAATTATTTTTTTTTTAAAATTTAATAATAATAAAAGATTATATTTTTTATAGTTTTTTATAGTTTTTTATTTAATATACTTTAAAAAAATTAATATAAAAAAAATTATATATTTTTATATATTAATTTAATAATACTAGTTAATATATTTATAAATTAATATATTTAGTAATTTTAAAAAACTTAGTAAATTATAATATAAGTTTTTATTTTTTTAAGTTTTAAGTTTTTAAATAAAAATATAATTAATTATTTTTATTTAAATTTTATTTTTTAATATTTTATATTAAAATATTTTACTTATCTTTTTATAGTATTTTACTAATATATTATAACTTTATTTTTTAACTTTTATAGTTTTTTTATTTTATATTAAACTTTTAAAAAGTATTTTTTATAATTAATATTTTTAATAATAATAAAAAGTTTTAAATTAAAACTTATTAAATTTTATTAAAAATAACTTTTATTATAATATTAATTTTTAAATTATAAATAAATTAAGTTTTTTATATAAATTTTAATTAAATATTTTAATTATTTTAAATAAAATATTATAAATAATAATTAAATATTTTAATTTTTTTTTTATTTACTTATTAATTTAAAAATAAAATACTATTAATAGCTTTTACTTAATTTTAAAATAATAATATAATTTTAATTAAAAGGTATTTATAAAAATAAACTATTTATTAAAAATAATACTTATAAATACTTTAAATTATAATTTAATTTTTTTATTAAAAAACTTAATAAGTTTAAAAGTAATAATTTTAATAAAAATAAATAAAAGTTTTAAAAATTTTAAAAATTTTATAAATTTATTAATTATTATTAAAATTATATTAATTAATTAGTTTTTAAAAAGTATTAATAATAAGCTTATTATAAAATTTATAAAAACTTTTTTAAAAAAATATAATAAAATTAGTAAGCTTTTAAGCTATTTATAAGATTAATATTTTTTATATATTACTTTTTAATAAGTATTATATATAAGAATATATTATTTTATATTAATTTTTAAACTTTTTTAATAAAGCTTTTTTTAAATTAACTTTTAAGTTTTTTTAATATTAAAATAGCTTATTAAGAAATTATTATAATATAACTTTAATTAACTTTTTTTTTAATTAAAGTTTAGTAATATATAAAGTTATTTATAAAGTAAAAAATATTATTTTTAATTTTTTATTTTTAAAAGCTTTTTTTATAGTTTATTTAAAATATTTTATTTTTTTAGCTAAATATTAATTTATCTTTTAATTATATAAATTAAATTAATTTAATTAATAGCTTTAATATTTTATTTTTTAATAAAGTTTTTTAATATAAATATTAAATTACTATTTTATTAAGAATTATTATAAATAATTTTAATATTTTTTAAAATTATATATTTAAATTAGATTTTTAATTTATAATATTTATATTATTTAATTAATATTCTTTTCTATTAGCTTTATAAAGCTATTAAGCTTTTAACTTATATTTAAACCCTTAAATAGTAAGGGCTTTATAGTAAGTTAATATTTTAAAACTTAATATTAATAAAAGTTTATTTACTTTAATAGTATAATTACTACCTTAATTAAGTAATATAAATACTACCCCTTAGTAACTATATTAAGTTTTTTTTTTTATTTTACTTAAAAGATATAATTAGTATATTTATTATAAAGTATATTTTATACTTTAACTATTAATTATAGTTATTAATATTAATCCTAACTATTAATAAAATACTTATTATATAAAAAAGCCTATTATAATAATTAGAAAAACTAGTTTATATTAAGTTTATATTTATAGATTATATAAAGTATTATACTAAATATATTAATTTTAAAATTATATTTTTTTAATAGTTAATAATATATATAAAGCTTATTAAGGTAAAAAAGTATTATTAATAGCTAGTAAGCTAAGTTTTATTTACTATTAAACAAATATATATATATATTTAAGTAGCTTATACCTAAGTAAGCTAAGCTTATAGTAAGTTATAAGTTAAATTATAAGTTCTTTATAAGGCTTATAATAATAATTTTTTAGTATATTATAAGTTACTTATTAAATACTATAAATTAATAAGAATATATATAATATAAGTACCTTTTAAAGTTAAGTTATAATATAATCTTTCTCTTTTTATTAGTCTTATCCTTAAGGCCTATATATCTATCTTTCTTTTTAATTACTCCTATAAGTAAAACTTAATCTTATTATCCTTTATCTTTTTACTAATATTATATTAAAATCTAAGGCTACTTATAACTATTATATATAAGTAATTTTAATTAAAAGTACTAGTTTCCTTATTATACTATATAGTTACTATAAACTTAAAAAACTATAATATTAAGCCTTGCTTAAGTATAAGTATTATTTTTAATATATATATTATAATTATAAGTATAATAAAAAGAGTAGTACTTTTATTAAAAGTTTATAGTTATTTTTTTTATTTTTATATAATTTTATTATTCTTTCTTTATAGCTAATTACTTTATTACTAAGAAATACTATTTTAAATAAAAAAAGAAAATAGCTAAGACTAAACTATTATACTTATAGTAATAAGTAAATAAGTATTTAAATTATTTAATATAATTATATTATTAAAAATAATAGTTATATAAGTATAGTTTTAAGATATTTTATTAAAATATTATAACTTTTAATAAGCTTAAGGCTATTAAAACTACTAAGTCTTTTACTATTATAAAGATATAATTAGTATAAGCTTTTAATATTATTAATTAAAATAAGACTTTCTTTATTAATATTTTTAGTAAAAGTTTATTAGGAGTTATTAAGTATTAATAAGGTATTTTAGTAGTTTTTATATATTTTTACTTTTTAAGTAGTTTTTTTATTTAACTAAATTTTTTCTTTTACTATTTTTAACTTATATTTTTTTAATTACCTTTTTTTTATAAAGTTTTAATTTATTAATTTTTTTTAATTTATTACTATAGTTAATATATATTATATTAGCTACTAATTTAAGTAATATAATATAAAAGACCTTATAAAGCCTAACTTTTAATAGTAAGTCTAGCTTATAGTTATTTTTAAAGATCTTTTTAATAATCTTATAAGGTTTAATATACTTAAAGTTAAGCTTATAACTTAGTTATTTTATAGTAATGTTTTTTATAAATAGGTATATTATTAAAAAGTTAAATATCTTTATAGCTAATATATAAGGTATAGCTAATAAGGTTTTATAATATAAAAATAATATAATATAATATTTATTTTTTAGTATATTATAATATATAGTATTATATACTATATTAAAAAATATAATAACTTTAATATTAAGTCTTAAGGTTATATAGCTATTACCTTAAACCTTATAATTTAATTAAATAAGTAGCCTTAATTTAGAAATATAAAAAAGATATTTTCCCTAGCTTTAATAAGCTATATACCTTTTTTATTATTACCTTAAAAAGGTAATTAATATTAAGGCTTTAATACTAAAAGCCTAATTTTAAATAAATTAAAAATTCTTAAAACTATTATAAAATATATTACTATATAATTAATATTAATAATAGCTATATAGCTAATATAATTAATAACTTTATAACTAGGCCTTTAATAAATATTTATAGCCTTTTATTTAATAATATTTTAGTTTTTTAATTATTTTAAAGTATTATAAAATTATAAAAAAAAAACTAATTATATATTAATAAACTATTAATAAAATAATAAGTCTATTTAGTAATTTTTAATTATTAAATATATTTACTTAATATTAATAAAAATAAAAATAAAGGCCTTATTAACTTTATTATAAATTAAATAAAAATATTAAAAAACCTTATAAATTACTTAAAATAAAGTTAATATTTTTTAAAGTAATAGTAAGCCTTTATTATAAATATTAAATTAAATAGTAATAATAAGCTATACTAATAGTAATTTATAAAGTTAAAATATATAGTTATAGTATTTAAATTAATAATATAAATATTATATTATAATAATTAAAGGTAATTATAATATAAAAAAAAGAAAATTAAAAAATTAAAAAATAAAAGTAAATTAAAAAATAAAAGTTTTAATATTAAAGGAAAAACTATAAATATTAGTAAACTAAAGCTAGCTATATAGGTTAGTAATAAATTAAATTAGGCCTTAAAGTAGTATAATATAAAGAATATAGGTTAAGGAATAATATAAATAATTAATACTTAGGATAGGTATACTATATTTCCTTTCTTAAAAGTTAGTTTTTTTAATTTTTTAAAATTATAGTACTTTTATATATATTTATTAATAAATTTTAGTTTTATTTAAAGTTTATTATATATATTTTTTAAATCCTTACTTTAAATTATAGCTATAAAATTAATAATTTTAATTTATTATATATTATAATATACTTTTAAGGTATACTTAAAGTTAGTATTTAATAGTATAAGCTTAGTAGTTTTATTATAAGTAATATTATAAACTAGCTAGGTATATAATAGCTTTTTAACCTAGTTATTTTATTTATAGTTAATATAATACTATAAGTATTATTTTATTACTTAGTTTATTTATTTTATCTATTTATTTACTTAACATTTAAATACTATTATAAGTCTATAATTAACTTCTATATAGGCTATTAATACTTATTAAAATTTACTAATAAATATTATACTATTATTAATAAAAATTTCCTTTAGTAATTCTTATTTTTATATAATTTTATTATAAAAAATATAAGCTATTTTCTTAGTAATAATATTTTCTTTATAAGGTATATAAATTAAAAACTTTATAAGTCTTTTAATAATAACTATAATACTATTTTAAAAGATTTTAATTAAAAGTTTTTCTAATTATAGTAATTTAGTAATAAAATTTATTATAATTAAGCTTTATAGTACTTTTATAAGTTTAAAAGGTTATAGCTTTCTATAAAGTTTATATTATTATACCTTTATCTTAGTATAAGTATTATATTATTTAATAACTCTTTTTACTATTAATTACTTAACTTAGTATTTATACTATAAAAGTCTTTTTAAGGTCTTAGTAACTCCTTAGTATTTATATACTAAGTAATTATAAAATTCCTATATAAATATTATAGTATCTTAGTAATAAAGGATAGGTAAATATAATAGTATTATATTAATTAAAGCTTAAGAAGATAAGAATTTAATATAAGGGATTTTCTTAATAAAGTTAAAAAAGTCTTAGGGTTATATATTAAATATATAAGGCTAGTTAGCCTTATCTTTAAGTAGCTATTATAATTTTTTTTTTTTTAATTTAGCTATTTTTAGCTAAAATAGTATTATTACTAACCTTAATATAATTTATTTAGGTTTTATTTTATTAAAGTAGTTTATAGTACTTATTTATCTTAAGAATATAGTATTAAAGTAAAAATATTACTTTTTTTATTATAATTAAAATAATTATTTATAACCTTTAAGTAATCTTATAGAAATCTTTTATAATTACTTTTAATTAAAAGACCTTTTAATTTATAATAACTTTTTAATTTCTTAGGTTTTTATAAGCCTTTTAAGTAAGCCTTTATAATACCTATTTAATTTTTTTTTTTTTTTATATAACCTTTTTAATTTATATTTCCTTTAGTTTTTACTTTTTATTTTTAGTTTTAATTAATTAAACTTTTTATTATTATTTTTATTTTAATTTCCTTTTTTCTTTTATTATTATATTTAATAATAAGTTTAATAAGCCTATAGTTAGTATTAAAGTCCTTAATAAGCCTAAAGTCCTTTTTAAACCCTTTAGCTATATTTACTTTTTATATATATATTTTTTTTATATTTATTACTTTTAAAAAAGTCTTAAGGCTATTTTTTTAAACCTTAAAAAATTAAATAATTTATATTACTTTATTAGTATTAGTTATACTTATAGTAACTTAGTTACTTTTAAGTATAATAAATATATTATTAATAAAAGCTACTATTATTTATAAGTTTTCCTTTTTTTTTATAATATTATTACTTATTAATATTAACTAGGCTTTTTAAAATTTTTAAAAGTAATTAAAAAAATATTATAACTATATATAAGTTTATATTTTTAGTAATAATTACTATTATTACTAATAGTTAGCCTTAACTTTATAGTAATATTTATAAAGAACTTATTTATACTTTTTATTAATTAATAGTATTTTTTATAGCTTTATATATTACTTATAGTATTACTTTTTTTTTATTTAATATTAAAATCCTTTTTATAAATTAGCTTATTTATTTTTTATATTAATATTAATATATTTTAATTTAAAAGGCTTTTTTTTTATATATTTAAATTATTATAATTTATTATTATATTTATATTAATATATACCTTTACTTTTATAATAATAAGTCTTTTAAAACTTAAAAGTATTTTTATATCTTTTAAACCTTATTTTTAAAACTAATAAATACTAAATATATAGTTTAGTAAGTTATTACTTTTACTTTTTATTTTTAAATAATTAAAAGCTTAGATAATAATTTTATTAAAACCTTTAAGCTTTATATTAAGCTTTTTAAGTTTAGCTTTATATTAATTACTAACTTTTATAAAAGTATTATACTAACTATTTATTTTATTTTAATATTTATAAATACTATAACTTAATTTTAAAATATTACTATAAGTATTAAAAACCTTTAAGGTTTTATTTTATAATTATTTTTTATATATTATTTACTTTTTAATTAATCTTTTTTTATTATTTAAAGGTTTTTTATTTAAATTATTTAAAAAATACTATTTATAATTAAAGCTTAGTATATAATAGTTTAATTTTATTTTAACTTACTATCTTTTTCCTTAACTATAAAGGCTAAAATAATAGACTTTTTAATAGTATTAATAACTATTTTACTTTTTATTATAAGTTTAGACTTTATAATTCTTAAAGAATATAAGTATTTTTCCTTAAGTATATAAGGCTTTATTAAGTATATTTTTAATTACTTTTAAACTTATATTATAAAGAATTATAATAAATTAGCTTAAGTATTTAATTAATATTATAATAGCTTAGTTTTTTATAGTTATTATTATAATTAGTTTTAGTAGTTTTTAAGTTAAAATAAAAAAAAGATTTATTTATAGTTTTTATAGTTACTTTTATTTATATTTAATATTTTTATAATTAATATTTTTAAATTTAATTAATACTTTTTTTTAATTATTTTTATTTTTATAAAGCTACTTTAATTTATAACTTTAATCTTTTACTTTTTAACTTAATTTAAAACTTAACTTATATTATTATAATTTATAATATATTTTTTATATTTATAGTAATAACTTATTAATTATATTTTACTAGCTATTTTTTTTATTTTATAAAGTAATATAGTTTTTTTTAAATTTCTTTTTTTTTTTAATTTATTTAACTTTTTATTAATTATCTTCTTTTTTAAGGTTTAGTATTAGTAAAAAATTATATTCTTTATAGTTTCTTATTTAATATACTTTAAAAAAACTAATATAAAAAATATTATATATTTTTATATATTAATTTAATAAGGCTAGTTAATATATTTATAGCTTAATATACTTAGTAATTTAAAAAGGTTTAATAAATTTTAAAGTAAGTTTTCTTTTTTTTTTTTTAAGCTTTAAGTTTTTAATTAAAAATATAACTAATTATTTTTATTTAAGTTCTATTTTTTAATACTTTATATTAAAGTATTTTATTTATTTTTTTATAGTATTTTATTAATATATTATAAGCTTATTTTTTAGCTTTTATAGTTTTTTTATTTTATATTAAACTTTTAAAACTTTTTCTTTAAAGTTAATATTTTTAATAATAATATAAAATTCTAAGTTAAAACTTATTAAAGCTTTATTTAAAGTAACTTTTATTATTATATTAATTCCTAAGTTATAAATAAATTAAGCTATTTATAAAAGTTTTAATTAAATATTTTAATTATTTTTAATAAAATATTATAAATAGTAATTAAATATTTAGTTTATTTTTTTTATTTACTTATTAATTTAAAGATAAAATATTATTAATAGCTTTTACTTAATCTTAAAGTAATAATATAATTTTAACTAAAAGGTACTTATAAAAATAAACTTTTTATTAAAAATAATACCTTTAAATACTTTAAACTATAATTTAATTTTTTTATAAAAAAGCTTAATAAGTTTAAAAGTAATAATCTTAGTAAAAATAAGTAAAAATTATATAAATTTTATAAACTTATTAACTATTACTAAGATTATATTAACTAGCTAGCCTTTAAAAAGTATTAGTAATAGCCTTATTATAAAGTCTATAAAAACTTTCTTAAAAAAATATAATAAAATTAGTAAGCTTTTAAGCTATTTATAAAGTTAATATTTCTTAAATATTACTTTTTAGTAAGTACTATATATAAAAATATATTATTTTATATTAATTTTTAAGCCTTTTTAATAAAGCTTTTTTTAAATTAGCTTTTAAGTTCTTTTAATACTAAAATAGCTTATTAAGGAATTATTATAATATAGCCTTAGTATTTCCTTTTTTAAATTAAAGTTTAATAATATATAAAGTTAATTCTTAAAGTAAAAAAGTTTATTTTTAATTTTTTACTTTTAAAAGCCTTTTTTATAGTTTACTTAAAATATTTTATTTTTTTAATTAAATATTAACTTATTTTTTAACTATATAAGCTAGATTAATTTAATTAATAGCTTTAATACTTTATTTTTTAATAAACATTTTTAATATAAAAATTAAATTACTATTTTATTAAAAATTACTATAAATAATCTTAATATTTCTTAAAATTATATATTTAAACTAAGTTTTTAGCTTATAATATTTATATTATTTAGTAATAAAGCTAGGTTATTTTTAATATTTAAAGATATTTTATTTACTTTTAATTTACCTAAAGTTTAAAATAAAATCTTTCCTTTTATAAGTATTTTACTTAACCTTTTTTTTAGCCTTTAACTTTTTATTATAATTTATACTTTTACTATTTTATTTTTTAAGGATTTAATTAAATTTAGCTTATAGTATTTCTTTTTTTTAACTTTTAAAGGTCTTAAAAAAATATTAATAAAATTTATTAATTTTTTTTTATACTTAATTATAAAGTTATAAATTATTAAATATAAATATTATTATACTTATTTTCTATTTAATTTAATATTTTTTATAAATAATTAAAAGTTTTAATAATTACTTAAAACTTTTACTTATTTTAAAGTACTTTTAAGGTAATATTACTAATACTTAAATAACTTTATAATAACTATTATTTTTTAATTAAAAGTATTATATTATTTTTTAAAGTTATTAAACTTTTAAAACTAAAATATAATAAAATAATATTTCTTTTTATTATTTAATTAAAAAAAAATACTAATTATAATATAATTTAATATATTTATTTTAATATAAATATATTTTTTAAAATTAAAATACTTTAAAATTAAGGCCTTTTTAAATTTAATAATAAAAGCTTAAAATACTTACTTTTTTTAGTTATTTAACTTTATACTTTTTAGTTTTTTTTTATTTTAGCTTTTTTTTAAAAAAACTATAAAAAGTACTATAACCTTTAAATAACTATTAAAAAACTATTTATAGAAATTATAAAACTTTAAAAAAACTTATATTTTTTTATAAGTAATAAGTTTAAGTTACTTAGTAATAGTTTAAATCCTTATTAAGTTTATTTTAATACTTTTAATAATTAAAATAAATTTTAAAAACTTAATTTAATTTTAATAAAAAGTATATTTAAAGGGTTTTATATATAATTTAATTATTTTTATTTTTTTAAGAATTTAATTTAAGTATTAAGTATATTTTTTTTTTATCTTTAAAAAAATTAAAATATTATTTAAATAAACTATATAAATTATATTTATAAGACCTTAAAGGGCTTAGTAAATATAATATTAAAATATAATAAGTATATTAGTTAGTTTAAATAGTATTACTATATATTTAAAATAGTTATAGTAAGTTTAAAAAGTAGTTTTTTTTTTTTTTTTTTAAATATAAATCTAGTAATATATATTTTTAATATTAATTTTAAAGAAATATTTAATTTTTTAAATTTTATTTATAATTTTTAATATTAAAAGTAAAAAGTAATAGTTTTTAATTATAATAATATTTAACTTTTAGTAATTTATATAAAAATATAGGCCTTTATTTTTTTTAAAGATAAAAAAAATAGGTAATTTAGCTAGGCTTTTAAAAAGGCAAATTTAATTAGTTTTTAGGTTTTTTTAAATATATTTATAAAGTTCCTTAAGTTTTATTTAAAGTAAAAGGTAAATTAAGCTATAAAGTAGTTTTTTTTTTTTTTTAAAGTTAATTATATAGTTAGTTTTTTTAAAGTTAGGTATTTTAATTACTTTATTATAGCTTAAAACTTTAATATAGGCTTTAAGTTTAGAAAAAATATTTTTAAATTAGTTTAGTTTTTAGGGTTTTTTATTAAAAAATAAGTAAGGCTTATTAATAATAGTAATAATAAAGATTTTAACTTAATTATAAGTTTTTTTTAGAAATTATTAAGGTTTTAGGAATTTAAGTTTTTTATAATAATCTTTAAATTACTATTTTTTTATTTTAAAGTTAATTATAATTTAAAGGTTTTTTAAAGTAATAATAAAAATAAATATTAGTTTTTTTTAGTTTTTTTTATTAATACTTATTAAACTTTAAGTAGTTTTATATATCTATTTTTAGTAATTAATTATAGTTAGGAATACTTTTTAATATTTTATTATTTTAAGTTAGCTATTATTAACTCTTTAAAGGGAAATATTAGTATTTTTTAATTATTAAAATCCTTAGAATTTTATAAAGGTTTTACTAATAGTATTTATTTTTATATTATAATTAATATAAGCTTAAGCTAGTATATTTTTATAACCTTAAACCTTAATTATAGTTAAGATTTTTTTTTTAAATCTAATTTAAAGTATATTTAGGTTATATTTAGTATTTATTATAAAGGTATTAATTAAGAATTAATTTATATTTTTAATTAGGTTTAGTTTTTTAATTTTTTTATTTAATTAGTTTTTTTTAATATAAAGTAGTTTTAAAAGTAATATTTAATTTTATAATAATTATAGTATTTTACTAAGCTTAGGTTTTTATTTTTATTTTTATTTTTATTTTTTAAAATTTAAATAAAAGTTTAGTTTAAATTATTTTCTTAAAAATATTAATAAAAAAATATTTTTATTTATTTTTATAGTTAATATAGTTTTTTTTTAATTAGTAAGGTATTAGTTATAGTTATAATATATTTTTTTTTTTATTAAATATATTTTATAATTATTATATTAATTAAATTAATTTTTTTTATATTTTAAAAAGTTTAATTATTCCTTAAAATACTATAGTATTTTTAAGTATTAATAGTAATTTTATATAGTATTAGTAAATATAAGTTACTTATTTTAGCTTATATAAAAAGTAATTTTTTATAAATATAAGGTATTTATAAAAGTTTTAAAGAAACTAGCTAGATTATTAGTAAGTATATTTAAGTTAAGTTATAATAAAGATTTAGTAATTTTTTTTATTTTTTATAAAAATTAAAAACTATTTTTTAAAAGCTTTTTAATTTCTTTTAAAAGCCTTTTTTTTTTTTTTTAATTTTTTTTTTTAAATAATTAAATTTTTTTATTTTATTTTTTAATTTTTTTTTTTTATTTTTAAAAAAAATTTTTTTTTTTTTATTATATTTTTATTTTTTTTTTTTTTTAAAATTTTAATTTTTTTTTTTAATTTATTTTTTTTTTTTTTAAAAAATAATTAAGTATTTAAAAGTAATAATATTTTTTACTTTAACTTTACTTTTTAAAAAAAAAAAAAAAAATAAATTTTATTTTATTAAAATTTTAAAAAATTTTTTTTTATTTTTTATTTTAATTTTTTATTTTTTAATTTTTTTTTTTTTTTTTTTTTTTTTTTTTTTTTTATTTTATAT
>JACWFA010000103.1:0-13226 GCA_017579625.1 Fusarium sororula
TATTATTTATTTTTTTTTTATAAATAATTTAATTTATAATATTTTTTTTTTTTTTTTTTTTTTTTTTTTTTTTTTTTTTTAATTTTTTTAATTTTTTTTTTTTTTTTTTTTTTTTTTTTTTTTTTTTTTTTTCTTTTTTTTTATTTTATATAACCTTTTTAGCTTATATTTTCCTTAGTCTTTACTTTTTATTTTTAGTTTTAATTAATTAACTTTTTTATTATTATTTTTATTTTAATTTCCTTTTTCCTTTTATTATTATATTTAATAATAAGTTTAATAAGCTTATAGTTAGTATTAAAGTCCTTAGTAAGCTTAAAGTTCCTTTTAAACCTTTTAGCTATATTTACTTTTTTTATATATATCTTTTTTATATTTATTACTTTTAAAAAGGTCTTAAGGCTATTTTTTTAAACCTTAAAAACTTAAGTAATTTATATTACTTTATTTATATTAGTTATATTTATAGTAACCTAGCTACCTTTAAGTATAATAAATATATTACTAATAAAGGCTACTATTATTTATAGGTTTTTCTTTTTTTTTATAATACTATTACTTATTAATATTAATTAGGCCTTTTAAGATTTTTAAAAGTAATTAAAAAAATATTATAACTATATATAAGTTTATATCCTTAGTAATAACTACTATTACTACTAATAATTAGCCTTAACTTTATAGTAATACCTATAAGGAACTTACCTATACCTTTTATTAATTAATAGTATTTTTTATAGCCTTATATACTACTTATAGTACTAACTTTCTTTTATTTAATATTAAGGCCCTTTTTATAAATTAACTTATTTATCCTTTATATTAATATTAATATATTTTAATTTAAAAAGCCTTTTTTTTATATACTTAAATTATTATAGCTTATTACTATATTTATACTAAAATATACCTTTACTTTTATAATAATAAGTTTTTTAAAACTTAAAAATATTTTTATATTTTTTAAATTTTATTTTTAAAGATAATAAATACTAAATATATAGCCTAGTAAGTTATTACCTTTACTTTTTATTTTTAAGTAATTAAAAGCTTAAATAATAACTTTACTAAAACCTTTAAGCTTTATATTAAGCTTTTTAAGTTTAGCTTTATATTAGCTACTAACTTTTATAAAAGTATTATACTAACTATTTATTTTATTTTAATACTTATAAATACTATAATTTAGTTTTAAAGTATTACTATAAATACTAAAAACTCTTAAAGTTTTATTTTATAATTACTTTTTATATACTACTTATTTCTTAATTAACTTTTTTTTATTACTTAAAGGTCTTTTACTTAAGCTACTTAAAAAATATTATTTATAACTAAAGCTTAGTATATAATAATTTAATTTTATTTTAACTTACTATTTTTTCCTTTAACTATAAAGGCTAAAATAATAAACTTTTTAATAATATTAATAACTATTTTATTTCTTATTATAAGTTTAGACCTTATAATTTCTAAAAAATATAAATATTTTCCTTTAGGTATATAAGGCTTTACTAAATATACTTTTAGTTACTTTTAAATTTATATTATAAAGAATTATAATAAATTAGCTTAAGTATTTAATTAGTACTATAATAGTTTAGTTTTTTATACTTATTACTATAATTAATCTTAGTAGTTTTTAAGTTAAAATAAAAAAAGATTTACTTATAGTTTTTATAGTTACTTTTACTTATATTTAGTATTTTTATAGCTAATATTTTTAAACTTAATTAATACTCTTTTTTAATTATTTTTATTTTTATAAAGCTATTTTAATTTATAATTTTAATTTTTTACTTTTTAACTTAGCTTAGGACTTAACTTATATTACTATAATTTATAATATATTTTTTATATTTATAGTAATAACTTATTAATTATATTTTACTAACTATCCTTTTTATTTTATAAAGTAATATAATTTTTTATAAATTTTCTTTTTTTTTTTAATTTATTTAACTTTCTATTAATTATTTTCTTTTTTAAGGTTTAGTATTAATAAGGAATTATACTTTTTATAGTCCCTTACTTAATATACTTTAAGAAAACTAATATAAAAGATATTATATATTTTTATATATTAGTTTAATAAGGCTAGTTAGTATACTTATAGCCTAATATACTTAGTAATTTAAAAAGGTTTAATAAATCTTAAAGTAAGTTTTTTTTTCTTTTTTTTAAGCCTTAAGTTTTTAATTAAAAGTATAATTAGTTATTTTTATTTAAATTTTATTTTTTAGTACTTTATATTAAAGTATTTTATTTATCTTTTTATAGTATTTTACTAGTATATTATAAGCTTATTTCTTAGCTTTTATAGTTTTTTTATTTTATATTAAACTTTTAAAATTTCTTTTTTAAAGCTAATATCCTTAGTAATAATATAAAATTCTAAGTTAAAACCTATTAAAGCTTTATTTAAAGTAACTTTTATTATTATACTAACTTTTAAGTTATAGGTAAATTAAGCTATTTATAAAAGTTTTAGCTAGATATTTTAATTATTTTTAATAAAGTATTATAAATAGTAATTAAGTATTTAATTTATCCTTTTTATTTACTTATTAATTTAAAGGTAAAATATTATTAATAGCTTTTACTTAATCTTAAAGTAATAATATAATTTTAATTAAAAGGTATTTATAAAAATAAACTTTTTATTAAAAATAATATCTTTAAGTACTTTAAATTATAGTTTAATTTTTTTATAAAAAAGCTTAGTAAGTTTAAAAGTAATAATCTTAGTAAAAATAAGTAAAAATTATATAAATTTTATAAACTTATTAATTATTACTAGAATTATATTAACTAGCTAGCCTTTAAAAAGTATTAATAATAGCCTTATTATAAAGTTTATAAAGACTTTTTTAAAAAGATATAATAAAATTAATAAGCTTTTAAGCTATTTATAAGGTTAATATTTCTTAAATATTACTTTTTAGTAAGTACTATATATAAAAATATACTATTTTATATTAATTTTTAAGCCTTTTTAATAAAGCTTTCTTTAAATTAGCTTTTAAGTTTTTTTAGTACTAAAATAGCCTATTAAGGGATTATTATAATATAGCCTTAGTATTTCCTTTTTTAAATTAAGGTTTAGTAATATATAAAGTTAATCTTTAAAGTAAAAGAGTTTATTTTTAATTTTTTACTTTTAAAAGCCTTTTTTATAGTTTACTTAAAATATCTTATCTTTTTAACTAAGTATTAACTTATCTTTTAACTATATAAGCTAAATTAATTTAATTAGTAGCTTTAATACCTTATTTTTTAATAAACTTTTTTAATATAAAAATTAAATTATTATTTTATTAAAAATTACTATAAATAATCTTAATATTTCTTAAAATTATATATTTAAATTAGGTTTCTAGCTTATAATATTTATATTACTTAGTAATAAAGTTAGGTTATTTTTAATACTTAAAGATATTTTATTTACTTTTAACTTACTTAAAGTTTAAGATAAAATCTTTTTTTTTATAAGTATTTTATTTAACCTTTTTCTTAGCTTTTAACTTTTTATTATAGCTTATACTTTTACTATTTTATCTTTTAAAGATTTAATTAAGTTTAGCTTATAGTATTTTTTTTTTTTAACTTTTAAAAGTCTTAAAAAGGTATTAATAGGATTTATTAATCCTTTTTTATACTTAATTATAAAGTTATAAGTTATTAAATATAAGTACTATTATACTTACTTTTTATTTAATTTAATATTTTTTATAAATAATTAAAAGTTTTAGTAATTACTTAGGACTTTTATTTATTTTAAAGTACCTTTAAAGTAATATTACTAGTACTTAAATAACTTTATAATAGTTATTATTTTTTAATTAAAAATACTATATTATTTTTTAAGATTATTAAACTTTTAAAATTAAAATATAATAAGGTAATATTTCCTTTTATTATTTAGTTAAAAAAGAATACTAATTATAGTATAATTTAATATATTTATTTTAATATAAATATATTTCTTAAGATTAAAATACCTTAAAATTAAGGCCTTTTTAAACTTAATAATAAAGGCCTAAAATACTTACTTTTTCTAGTTATTTAACTTTATACTTTTTAGTTTTTTTTTATTTTAGCTTTTCTTTAAAAAAGCTATAAAAGGCACTATAATCTTTAAGTAACTATAAATAAACTATCTATAAAAGTTATAAAACCCTAAAAAAACTTATATTTTTTTATAGGTAATAGGTTTAGACTACTTAGTAATAATTTAAATCCTTACTAAGTTTATTTTAATACTTTTAGTAATTAAAATAAATCCTAAGAACTTAACTTAGTTTTAATAAAAGGTATATTTAAAGGGTTTTATATATAATTTAATTACTTTTATTTTTTTAAAAATTTAGCTTAGGTATTAAGTATATTTTTTTTTTATTTTTAAAAAAACTAAAATATTATTTAAATAAACTATATAAATTATATTTATAAGACCTTAAAAGGCCTAGTAAATATAATATTAAAATATAGTAAGTATATTAGCTAGTTTAAATAGTATTACTATATATTTAAAATAGCTATAATAAGTTTAAAAAGCAGTTTTTTACTTATTTTCTTTATATATATAAATCTAATAATATATATTTTTAATATTAATTTTAAAAAAGTACTTTATTTTTTAGATTTTATTTATAATTTTTAATATTAAGGATAAAAGGTAATAGTTTTTAATAATAATAGTATTTAGCTTTTAATAATTTATATAAAAATATAAGCCTTTATTTTTTTTAAAGATAAAAAGGATAGGTAATTTAGCTAGGCTTTTAAAAAAGTAAATTTAACTAATTTTTAAGTTTTTTTAAATATATTTATAAAGTTCTTTAAGTTTTACCTAAAATAAAAAGTAAATTAAACTATAAAGTAATTTCTTTTTTTCCTTAAGGTTAATTATATAGTTAGTTTTTTTAAAGTTAGGTATTTTAATTATTTTATTATAGCTAAAGACCTTAATATAAGCCTTAAGTTTAAAAAAAATATTTTTAAGTTAATTTAATTTTTAAAGTTTTTTATTAAAAAGTAAATAAGGCTTATTAATAATAGTAATAATAAAAATCTTAGCTTAGTTATAAGTTTTTTTTTAAAAATTACTAAGGTTTTAAAAGTTTAAGTTCTTTATAATAACCTTTAAATTACTATTTTTTTATTTTAAAGTTAGCTATAATTTAAAGGTCTTTTAAGGTAATAATAAAAAGAAGTATTAGTTTTTTTTAATTTTTCTTATTAATACCTATTAAACTTTAGGTAGTTTTATATATCTATCCTTAGTAATTAGTTATAATTAAAAGTACTTTCTAATATCTTATTATCTTAAGTTAGCTATTATTAGCTTTTTAAAGGAAAATATTAATATTTTCTAATTATTAAAATTTTTAGGATTTTATAAAGGTTTTATTAATAGTATTTATTTTTATATTATAATTAATATAAGCCTAAGCTAGTATATTTTTATAACCTTAAACTTTAATTATAGTAAAGATTTTTTTTTTAAACCTAGTTTAAGGTAAGTTTAGGTTATATTTAGTATTTATTATAAAGGTATTAACTAGAAATTAACTTATATTTTTAGTTAAATTTAATTTTTTAACTTCTTTACTTAGTTAATCTTTTTTAATATAAAGTAATTTTAAAAGTAATACTTAATTTTATAATAATTATAGTATTTTACTAAGTTTAGGTTTTTATTTTTATTTTTATTTTTATTTTTTAAGGTTTAAATAAAAATTTAGTTTAGGTTACTTTTTTAAAGATATTAATAAAAAAATATTTTTATTTATTTTTATAGTTAGTATAGTTTCTTTTTAATTAATAAGGTATTAGTTATAGTTATAATATATTTTTTTTTTTTATTAAATATATTTTATAGTTATTATATTAATTAAACTAATTTTTTTTATATTTTAAAAAGTTTAATTTTTCCTTAAAATATTATAGTATTTTTAAGTATTAGTAATAATTTTATATAGTATTAATAAATATAAACTATTTATTTTAGTTTATATAAAAGGTAATTCTTAATAAATATAAAGTATTTATAAAAGTTTTAAAAAAACTAACTAAGTTATTAATAAGTATACTTAAGTTAAGCTATAATAAGAATTTAGTAATTTCTTTTATTTTTTATAAAAGTTAAAAACTATTTCTTAAAAGCTTTTTAATTTCTTTTAAAGGCCTTTTTTTTTTTTAAAAATTATTTATTTAAATAGCTAAATTATATTAATTTAGTATTTAAGGTTATATTATTATAAGTAAAGAGAATTTTACTTTTATTAATATAATATTATTTTTATATTTTTTTAAAGCTTTAGTTTATATTATTAAGCTATTTTTTTTTTTTTTTAAAAGTAATTAAGTACTTAAAAGTAATAATATTCTTTACCTTAACTTTACTTTTTAAAAAAAAAGAAAATAAGCTAGCTTTAATTTAATAGTAACTTAATAAGGTATTATTTAAGTTATAATTTAAGCTTTTAATACTAAAAATATTTTCTTAAGAATTTAAGTTATTTTTCCTTTAGTTATTAAAAAAGGTTTAAGATTAGTTTTTTTAAATAAGTTACTTTAATTTCTTTTTTTATTATTAAAAAGTAAGCTTTATTTTAAGTTACTTAATTTTTTTTTTTAAAGTAATAATATAAATAATATTAATAAAAGTTTAAGTTATTTTATATATTATAGTTTAAAATAACTTTTTTTTAATTATTTAAGTAAAGTTAGTAATAACTTTTTAAAGTTTTAATACTAATTTATTTAGTTTAATACTAAAAGTAATAGTTTATTATAAGTTAATTATTATAACTAGGTAATTTAAAGTAAAAGCTTTAAAATTATTATAATATCTTAGTAATAAAGGCTAAGTAAGTATAATAATATTATATTAATTAAAGCTTAAAAAGGTAAGAATTTAATATAAGGGATTTTCTTAATAAAGTTAAAAAGGTCTTAAGGTTATATATTAAATATATAAAGCTAGTTAGCCTTATCTTTAAGTAACTATTATAATTAATTATATTTTTTTTAAGTATATTTTTTTTATATTTATTACTTTTAAAAAAGTCTTAAAACTATTTTTATAAACTTTAAAAAATTAAGTAATTTATATTATTTTATTAATATTATTTATACTTATAATAACTTAACTATCTTTAAATATAATAAATATATTATTAATAAAAGCTATTATTATTTATAGGTTTTTTTTTTATATAATATTATTACTTATTAATATTAACTAGGCTTTATAAAATTCTTTAAAGTAATTAAAAAAATATTATATTTATATATAACTTTATATACTTAGTAATAATTATTATTAATATTAATAATTATCCTTAACTTTATTATAATATTTATAAAAAACTTACTTATACTTTTTACTAATTAATAGTATTTTTTATAGCTTTATATATTACTTATATATAATAATTACTTAAAAATAAAACTAACTAGCTTAATATATTTAATATATAACTTTAAGACTTTTTTAACTTGAGTAAAAAAATCTTTTATATTAAATTCTTATCTTTTTAAGCTTTAATTAATATAATACTATTATATTTACTTAGTATTTATTATTAAAATATTATAATAATTTTAAAGCTTTTACTTTAAATTACTTAATTATAATAATTAACTTATAATAAACTATTACTTTTAGTATTAAATTAAATTAATTAATATTAAAACCTTAAAAAGTTATTATTAATTTTATTTAAATAATTAAAAAAAAGTTATTTTAAATTATAATATATAAAATAACTTAAATTTTTATTAATATTACTTATATTATTACTTTAAAAAAAAATTAAATAACTTAAAGTAAAACTTACTTTTTAATAATAAAAAAAAAACTAAAATAACTTATATAAAAAAATTAACTTTAAACCTTTTTTAATAATTAAAAAAAAAATAACTTAAATTTTTAAAAAAATATTTTAAATATTAAAAGTTTAAATTATAACTTAAAAAATACTTTATTAAGTTATTATTAAGCTAAAGCTAGCTTATTTTTTTTTTTTTTAAAAAGTAAAATTAAAGTAAAAAATATTATTATTTTTAAATTTTTAATTATTTTTTTAAAAAAGAAAAAGCTTAATAATATAAATTAAAGCTTTAAAAAAGTATAAAAATAATATTATATTAATAAAAATTAAATTTCTTTTACTTATAATAATATAATTTTAAATATTAAATTAATATAATTTAACTATTTAAATAAATAATTTTTAAAAAAAAAAGACTTTTAAAAGAAATTAAAAAGCTTTTAAAAAATAGTTTTTAATTTTTATAAAAAATAAAAAAAACTACTAAATTTTTATTATAACTTAACTTAAATATACTTATTAATAACTTAGTTAGTTTTTTTAAGATTTTTATAAGTACTTTATATTTATTAAAAATTACCTTTTATATAAATTAAAATAAATAGCTTATATTTACTAATACTATATAAAATTATTACTAATACTTAAAAATATTATAATATTTTAAAAAAAAATTAAATTTTTTAAAATATAAAAAAAATTAATTTAATTAATATAATAATTATAAAATATATTTAATAAAAAAAAAAAATATATTATAACTATAACTAATACTTTACTAATTAAAAAAAAACTATATTAATTATAAAAATAAATAAAAATATTTTTTAATTAATACTTTTAAAAAAATAACTTAAATTAAATTTTTATTTAAACTTTAAAAAATAAAAATAAAAATAAAAATAAAGCTTAGTAAAATATTATAATTATTATAAAATTAAATATTATTTTTAAAATTACTTTATATTAAAAAAAACTAATTAAATAAAAAAATTAAAAAACTAAATTAAATTAAAAATATAAGTTAATTTTTAATTAATACCTTTATAATAAATACTAAATATAACTTAAATATACTTTAAATTAAATTTAAAATAAAAATCTTTATTATAATTAAAATTTAAAATTATAAAAATATATTAACTTAAGTTTATATTAATTATAATATAAAACTAAATACTATTAGTAAAACCTTTATAAAATTTTAAAAATTTTAATAATTAAAAAATATTAATATTTCTTTTTAAAAAGCTAATAATAATTAACTTAAAATAATAAAATATTAAAAAGTATTTTTAATTATAATTAATTACTAAAAATAAATATATAAAACTATTTTAAGTTTAATAAGTATTTTTAAAAAAAATTAAAAAAAATTAATACTTTTTTTTATTATTATTTTAAAAGATTTTTAAATTATAATTAACTTTAAAATAAAAAAATAATAATTTAAAAATTACTATAAAAAACTTAAACTTTTAAAACTTTAGTAATTTTTAAAAAAAACTTATAATTTAGCTAAGATTTTTATTATTATTATTATTAATAAACTTTATTTACTTTTTAATAAAAAAGCTTAAAAATTAAATTAATTTAAAATTATTTTTTTTAAACTTAAAGCCTATATTAAGATTTTTAGCTATAATAAAAAAATTAAAAAGCTTAATTTTAAAAAAACTAATTATATACTTAACTTTAAAAAAAGAAAAAAGCTATTTTATAGTTTAATTTATTTTTTATTTTAAGTAAAACTTAAAGAACTTTATAAATATATTTAAAAAAACTTAAAAATTAATTAAATTTACCTTTTTAAAAGCTTAATTAAATTATTTATCTTTTTTATTTTAAAAAAAAATAAAAGCTTATAATTTTATATAAATTACTAAAAGTTAAATACTATTATAATTAAAAATTATTACTTTTTACTTTTAATATTAAAAATTATAAATAAAATTTAAAAAAGAAAATACTTTTTTAAAATTAATATTAAAAATATATAATATTAAATTTATATATATAAAAAAAATAAGTAAAAAATTACTTTTTAAACTTATTATAGTTATTTTAAATATATAGTAATATAATTTAAATTAATTAATATATTTATTATATTTTAATTTTATATTTATTAAGCCTTTTAAAGTTTTATAAATATAATTTATATAGTTTATTTAAATAATATTTTAGTTTTTTTAAAAATAAAAAAAAAATATATTTAATACTTAAGCTAAATTTTTAAAAAAATAAAAATAATTAAGTTATATATAAAACCCTTTAAATATACTTTTTATTAAAATTAAATTAAATTTTTAAAAATTATTTTAATTATTAAAAGTATTAAAATAAATTTAATAAAAATTTAAATTATTATTAAGTAATTTAAACTTATTACTTATAAAAAAATATAAGTTTTTTTAAGGTTTTATAACTTTTATAAATAGTTTATTTATAATTACTTAAAAGTTATAGTATTTTTTATAGCTTTTTTAAAAAAAAGCTAAAATAAAAAAAAACTAAAAAATATAAAGTTAAATAATTAAAAAAAGTAAGTATTTTAAGCTTTTATTATTAAGTTTAAAAAGGCTTTAATTTTAAGGTATTTTAATTTTAAAAAATATATTTATATTAGAATAAATATATTAAATTATATTATAATTAATTTTTTTTTATTTAAATAATAAAAAGAAATATTATTTTATTATATTTTAATTTTAAAAGTTTAATAATTTTAAAAAATAATATAATACTTTTAATTAAAAAATAATAATTATTATAAAGTTATTTAAGTATTAATAAAATTACTTTAAAAGTATTTTAAAAGAATAAAAGTTTTAAGTAATTATTAAAACTTTTAATTATTTTTAAAAAATACTAAATTAAATAAAAAGTAAATATAATAATATTTATATTTAATAACTTATAACTTTATAATTAAGTATAAATAAAAATTAATAAATTTTATTAATATTTTTTTAAAACTTTTAAAAATTAAAAAAAAAAATATTATAAATTAAATTTAATTAAATTTTTAAAAAATAAAATAATAAAAATATAAATTATAATAAAAAGTTAAAAGCTAAAAAAAAAATTAAATAAAATACTTATAAAAAAAAAGATTTTATTTTAAACTTTAAGTAAATTAAAAGTAAATAAAATATCTTTAAGTATTAAAAATAATTTATTTTTATTATTAAATAATATAAATATTATATACTAAAAATTTAATTTAAATATATAATTTTAAAAAATATTAAAATTATTTATAATAATTTTTAATAAAATAATATTTTAATTTATATATTAAAAAGCTTTATTAAAAAATAAAATATTACTATTACTAATTAAATTAATTTAATTTATATAGTTAAAAAATAAGTTAATACTTAGCTAAAAAAATAAAATATTTTAAGTAAATTATAAAAAAAGCTTTTAAAAATAAAAAATTAAAAATAAACTTTTTTATTTTTAAAATTAACTTTATATATTACTAAACTTTAATTTAAAAAAAAAAATATTAAAATTAAATTATAATAATCTTTTAATAAGCTATTTTAATATTAAAAAAACTTAAAATTTAATTTAAAAAAAGCTTTATTAAAAAGGCTTAAAAATTAATATAAAATAATATATTTTTATATATAGTATTTACTAAAAAGTAATATTTAAAAAATATTAATTTTATAAATAGTTTAAAAGCTTATTAATTTTATAATATTTTTTTAAAAAAGGCTTTATAAATTTTATAATAAAGCTATTATTAATACTTTTTAAAGGCTAATTAATTAATATACTTTTAATAATAATTAATAAGTTTATAAAATATATATAACTTTTATTTATTTTTATTAAAATTATTACTTTTAAATTTACTAAGCTTTTTTATAAAAAAATTAAATTATAATTTAAAGTATTTAAAGGTATTATTTTTAATAAAAAGTTTATTTTTATAAATACTTTTTAATTAAAATTATATTATTACTTTAAAATTAAATAAAAATTATTAATAGTATTTTACTTTTAAATTAATAAGTAAATAAAAAAAATAAATTAAATATTTAATTATTATTTATAATATTTTATTAAAAATAATTAAAATACTTAATTAAAAGTTTTATAAATAGCTTAATTTATTTATAATTTAAAAGTTAATATAATAATAAAAGTAATATTAAATAAAGGTTTAATAAGTTTTAACTTAAAATTTTATATTATTATTAAAAATATTAATTTTAAAAAAAAAGTTTTAAAAGTTTAATATAAAATAAATAACCTATAAAAGCTAAAAAATAAGCTTATAATATATTAATAAAATACTATAAAAAGATAAATAAAATACTTTAATATAAAGTATTAAAAAATAGAATTTAAATAAAAATAATTAATTATATTTTTAATTAAAAAGTTAAAGTTTAAAAAAAAAAAAAAAAACTTATTTTAAGATTTATTAAACTTTTTTAAATTACTAAATATATTAAGCTATAAGTATATTAATTAATTTTACTAAATTAATATATAAAAATATATAATATTTTTTATATTAATTCTTTTAAAATATATTAAATAAAAAATTATAAAAAGTATAATTTTTTATTAATACTAAACCTTAAAAAAGAAAATAATTAATATAAAGTTAAATAAAATAAAAAAAAAAAGAAATTTATAAAAAACTATATTATTTTATAAAATAAAAAAAATAATTAGTAAAATATAATTTATAGATTATTATTATAAATATAAAAAATATATTATAAATTATAGTAATATAAGTTAAGTTTTAAGCTAAGTTAAAAAGTAAAAAATTAAAGTTATAAATTAATATAATTTTATAAAAATAAAAATAACTAAAAAAAAGTATTAATTAAGTTTAAAAATATTAACTATAAAAATACTAAATATAAATAAAAGTAACTATAAAAACTATAAATAAATTTCTTTTTATTTTAATTTAAAAACTATAAAAATTAACTATAATAATAACTATAAAAAAACTAAGTTATTATAATATTAATTAAGTACTTAAGCTAATTTATTATAATTTTATATAATATAAAGCTAAAAGTAATTAAAGGTATACTTAATAAAGCCTTATATATTTAAAAGAAAATATAATAGCTACTTAAAAATAAGGCTAACTAGCCTTAAATATTTAATATATAACCCTAAGACCTTCTTAACTTTATTAAAAAAATCCTTTATATTAAATTCTTACCTCCTTAAGCTTTAATTAATATAATATTATTATATTTACTTAGCTTTTATTACTAAAATATAATAATAATTTTAAAGCTTTTACTTTAAGCTATTTAATTATAATAATTAACTTATAATAAACTATTACTTTTAATACTAAACTAAATAAATTAATATTAAAACTTTAAAAAGTTATTA
>JACWFA010000104.1:0-12327 GCA_017579625.1 Fusarium sororula
TTTATTAATACTTTTAAAAAAGTAATTTAAATTAAACTTTTATTTAAACCTTAAAAAATAAAAATAAAAATAAAAATAAAAACCTAAGCTTAGTAAAATACTATAATTATTATAAAACTAAGTATTACTTTTAAAACTACTTTATATTAAAAAAAACTAATTAAATAAAAAAATTAAAAAACTAAATTTAATTAAAAATATAAATTAATTTTTAATTAATACCTTTATAATAAATACTAAATATAACTTAAATTTACCTTAAATTAAATTTAAAAGGAAAATCTTTATTATAATTAAAGTTTAAGGTTATAAGAATATATTAGCTTAAGCTTATATTAATTATAATATAAAAATAAATACTATTAGTAAAATCTTTATAAAATTCTAAAGATTTTAATAATTAAAAAATACTAATATTTCCTTTTAAAGAATTAATAATAGCTAACTTAAAATAATAAAATATTAAAAAGTACTTTTAATTATAATTAATTATTAAAAATAAATATATAAAATTACCTAAAGTTTAATAAATATTAATAAAAAAAATTAAAAAAAACTAATATTTTTTTTTATTATTACTTTAAAAAACCTTTAAATTATAATTAACTTTAAAATAAAAAAATAGTAATTTAAAGATTATTATAAAAAACTTAAACTTTTAAAACCTTAATAATTTTTAAAAAAAACTTATAATTAAGCTAAGATCTTTACTATTACTATTATTAATAAGCTTTACTTACTTTTTAATAAAAAACCTTAAAAACTAAATTAATTTAAAAGTATTTTTTTTAAACTTAAGGCTTATATTAAGGTTTTTAGCTATAATAAGGTAATTAAAATACCTAACTTTAAAAAAATTAACTATATAATTAACTTTAAGGAAAAAAAAAAGCTACTTTATAATTTAATTTACCTTTTATTTTAAGTAAAACTTAAAAAACTTTATAAGTATATTTAAAAAAACCTAAAAACTAGCTAAATTTGCTTTTTTAAAAGCCTAGCTAGACTATCTATCCTTTTTATCCTTAAAAAGGATAAAAGCTTATATTTTTATATAAACTATTAAAAGCTAAATATTATTACTATTAAGAACTATTACTTTTTACTTTTAATATTAAAAATTATAAATAAAATTTAAAAAATAAAGTACTTTTTTAAAATTAATATTAAAAATATATATTATTAAATTTATATATATAAAAAAAATAAGTAAAAAACCGCTTTTTAAACTTATTATAGCTATTTTAAATATATAGTAATATTATTTAAACTAGCTAATATACTTATTATATTTTAATATTATATTTACTAGGCCCTTTAAAGTCTTATAAATATAATTTATATAGTTTATTTAAATAATATTTTAGTTTTTTTAAAAATAAAAAAAAAATATATTTAATATTTAAATTAAATCTTTAAAAAAATAAAAATAATTAAATTATATATAAAACCTTTTAAATATACTTTTTATTAAAATTAAATTAAGTTTTTAAGATTTATTTTAATTACTAAAAGTATTAAAATAAACTTAGTAAAGATTTAAATTATTACTAAATAGCTTAAATTTACTATTTATAAAAAAGTATAAATTTTTTTAAAGTTTTATAACTTTTATAAATAGTTTATTTATAGTTATTTAAAAGTTATAGTACTTTTTATAGCTTTTTTAAAAAAAAGCTAAAATAAAAAAAAATTAAAAAGTATAAAGTTAAATAATTAAAAAAAGTAAGTATTTTAGGCTTTTATTATTAAGTTTAAAAAGGCCTTAATTTTAAAGTATTTTAATTTTAAAAGATATATTTATATTAAAATAAATATATTAAATTATATTATAATTAGTATTTTTTTTTAATTAAATAATAAAAAAAAATACTATTTTATTATATTTTAATTTTAAAAGTTTAATAACTTTAAAAAATAATATAATACTTTTAATTAAAAAATAATAATTATTATAAAGTTATTTAAATATTAATAATATTACCTTAAAGATACTTTAAAATAAATAAAAGTTTTAAATAATTACTAAAACTTTTAATTATTTATAAAAAATATTAAATTAAATAGAAAGTAAGTATAATAATACTTATATTTAATAACTTATAACTTTATAATTAAATATAAAAAAAAATTAATAAATCCTATTAATATTTTTTTAAGATTTTTAGAAATTAAAAAAAAGAAATACTATAAGCTAAACTTAATTAAATCCTTAAAAAATAAAATAGTAAAAGTATAAGCTATAATAAAAGGTTAAAAGCTAAGAAAAAAGTTAAATAAAATACTTATAAAAAAAAAGATTTTATTTTAAACTTTAAGTAAGTTAAAGATAAATAAAATATTTTTAATTATTAAAAATAACTTAATTTTATTACTAAGTAATATAAATATTATAAGCTAAAAACCTAATTTAAATATATAATTTTAAGAAATATTAAGATTATTTATAGTAATTTTTAATAAAATAATAACTTAATTTTTATATTAAAAAAGTTTATTAAAAAATAAAATATTAAAATTATTAATTAAACTAATTTAGCTTATATAATTAAGAAATAAGTTAATATTTAATTAAAAAGATAAGATATTTTAAGTAAACTATAAAAAAGGCTTTTAAAAGTAAAAAATTAAAAATAAATTCTTTTACTTTAAAAACTAACTTTATATTTTATTAAACCTTAATTTAAAAAAGGAAATACTAAGGCTATATTATAATAATCCTTTAGTAAGCTATTTTAATATTAAAAAAATTTAAAAGTTAATTTAAAAAAAGCTTTATTAAAAAGGCCTAAAAATTAATATAAAATAGTATATTTTTATATATAGTATTTACTAAAAAGTAATATTTAAGAAATATTAACCTTATAAATAACTTAAAAGCTTACTAATTTTATTATATTTTTTTAAAGAAGTCTTTATAAACTTTATAATAAGGCTATTATTAGTATTTTTTAAAAGCTAGCTAGTTAATATAATCTTAGTAATAGTTAATAAGTTTATAAAATTTATATAATTTTTACTTATTTTTACTAAGATTATTATTTTTAAATTTACTAAGCTTTTTTATAAAAAGATTAAATTATAGTTTAAAGTACCTAAAGGTATTATTTTTAATAAAAGGTTTATTTTTATAAGTACCTTTTAATTAAAATTATATTACTACTTTAAGATTAAGTAAAGGCTATTAATAGTATTTTACCTTTAAATTAATAAGTAAATAAAAAAAATAAACTAAATACTTAATTACTATTTATAATACTTTATTAAAAATAATTAAAATACTTAATTAAAACTTTTATAAATAGCTTAATTTACTTATAACTTAGAAATTAATATAATAATAAAAGTTACTTTAAATAAAGCTTTAATAGATTTTAATTTAAAATTCTATATTATTACTAAAAATATTAGCTTTAAGGAAAAAGTCTTAAAAGTTTAATATAAAATAAAAAAACTATAAAAGCTAAAAAATAAGCTTATAATATATTAATAAAATACTATAAAAAAATAAATAAAATACTTTAATATAAAGTACTAAGAAATAGAATTTAAATAAAAATAATTAGTTATATTTTTAACTAAGAACTTAAGGCTTAAAAAAAAGAAAAAAAAAACTTATTTTAAGATTTATTAAACCTTTTTAAATTACTAAGTATATTAAACTATAAGTATATTAACTAGCCTTATTAAATTAATATATAAAAATATATAATATTTTTTATATTAATTTCCTTAAAGTATATTAAGTAAAGGACTATAAAGAGTATAATTTCTTATTAATACTAAACCTTAAAAAAAAAAATAATTAATAAAAAGTTAAATAAATTAAAAAAAAAAAGGAAATTTATAAAAAACTATATTACTTTATAAAATAAAAAGAATAGCTAGTAAAATATAATTAATAAGTTATTATTATAAATATAAAAAATATACTATAAATTATAATAATATAGGTTAAGTTTTAAGTTAAGTTAAAAAGTGTAATAGCTGCTTAGGGATAAGGCTAACTAGCCTTATATATCTAATACGTAACCCCAAGACCTTCCTAATTTTATTAAAAAAATCCCTTATATTAAATTCTTACCTCCTTAAGCTTTAGTTAATATAATACTATTATACCTACCTAGCCTTTATTACTAAGATATTATAATAATTCTAAAGCTTTTACTTTAAGCTACCTAGTTATAATAGTTAACTTATAATAAACTACTACTTTTAGTACTAAACTAGATAAATTAATACTAAAACCTTAAAGAGTTATTACTAACTTTACCTAAATAACTAAAAGAAAGTTATCCTAAACTATAATATATAAAATAACTTAAATTTTTATTAATACTACTTATATTATTACCCTAAAAAAAAGGATTAAGTAACTTAAAGTAAAGCTTACTTTTTAGTAATAGAAAAAAGAACTAGAATAACTTATCTAAAAGAACTAACTTTAAACCCCCTTTAATAACTAAAGGAAAAATAACCTAAACCCTTAAGAAAATATCCTTAGTATTAAAGGCTTAGATTATAACCTAGATAATACCTTATTAAGTTACTATTAGACTAGAGCTAGCTTATTTTCCTTCTTTTTAGGAAGTAAGGTTAAGGTAAAGAATATTATTACTTTTAAGTACTTAATTACTTTTTAAAAAAGAGATAAATAGCTTAATAATATAGACTAAAGCTTTAAAGGAATATAAAAATAATATTATATTAATAAAAGTAAGATTCTCTTTATTTATAATAATATAACCCTAAATACTAGATTAATATAGTTTAGTTATTTAAATAAATAATTTTAAAAAAAAAAAAAGGCCTTTAAAAGGAATTAGAAAGCTTTTAAGAAATAATCCTTAACTTTTATAAAAGATAAAGAAAATTACTAAATCTTTATTATAGCTTAACTTAAGTATACCTGCTAATAACCTAGCTAATCTTCTTAAGATTTCTATAAGTACTTTATATTTATTAAGGATTACCTTTTATATAAACTAGAATAAGTAGCCTGTATTTACTAGTACTATATAAAATTACTACTAATACTTAAAGATACTATAGTATTTTAAGGGAAAGTTAGATTCCTTAAAATATAAAAAGAATTAGTCTAGTTAGTATAATAACTATAAGATATATTTAATAGAAAAAATAAATATATTATAATTATAACTAATACCTTACTAGTTAAGAAGAAACTATACTAATTATAAGAATAAATAAGGATATTTCTTTATTAATGCCCTTAAGAAAGTAACCTAAACTAAACCTTTATTTAAACCTTAAAGGATAGAAATAAGAATAAGGATAAAGACCTAAGCTTAGTAAAATACTATAACTATTATAAGACTAGGTATTATTCCTAAAACTGCCTTATACTAAAGAAAACTAACTAAGTAAAGAAGTTAAAAAACTAGACTTAATTAAAAATATAGGTTAATTTCTAGTTAATACTTTTATAATAAATACTAAATATAACCTAGACTTACCCTAAATTAAATTTAAAAAAAGGATTTTTACTATAATTAAGGTCTAAGGTTATAAAAGTATACTAGCCTAGGCTTATATTAATTATAATATAAAAATAAATACTATTAGTAAAACCTTTATAAGATTCTAAGGATTTTAATAGTTAGGAAATACTAATATTTCCCTTTAAGGAGCTAATAATAGCTAACTTAAAATAATAGGATATTAGGAAGTACCTTTAACTATAACTAACTACTAGGAATAGATATATAAAACTACCTAGAGTTTAATAGGTATTAATAAAAAAGACTAAAAAAAACTAATATTCCTTTTTATTATTACTCTAAAAGACCTTTAGATTATAACTAACTTTAAGATAAGGAAATAGTAATTTAAGGGTTACTATAAAGGATTTAAACTTTTAAAACCTTAATAATTTTTAAAGAAGACTTATAACTAAGCTAAGATCTTTACTATTACTATTATTAATAAGCCTTACTTACTCCTTAATAAAAAACCCTAAAAACTAAACTAACTTAAAGATATCTTTTTTAAACTTAAAGCCTATATTAAGGTCTTTAGCTATAATAAGGCAATTAGAATACTTAATTTTAAAAAAACTAACTATATAATTAACCTTAAGGAAAGAAAGGAGCTACCTTATAGTTTAATTTACCTCTTATTCTAGGCAGAACTTAAGGAACTTTATAAATATATCTAGGAAAACCTAAAAACTAGCTAGATCTGCCTTTCTAAGAGCCTAGCTAGGTTACTTATCCTTTTTATCTTAAAAAAGGATAGAGGCCTATATCTTTATATAGATTACTAAAGGCTAAATACTATTACTATTAAGAACTGTTACCCTTTACCTTTAATATTAAAGATTATAAATAGAATTTAAGGAGTAAAATACTTTTTTAAAATTAATATTAAGGATATATATTACTGAATTTATATATATAAAAAGGATAAATAAAAAACCGCTTTCTAAACCTATTATAGCTATTTTAAATATATAGTAATACTATTTAGACTAGCTAATATACTTACTACGTTTTAATACTATATTTACTAGGCCTTCTAGGGTCTTATAGATATAATTTATATAGTCTATTTAGATAATATTTTAGTCTTTTTAAAAATAAAGGAAAAATATACTTAATACTTAGGCTAAATCCTTAAAAAGATAAAAGTAGCTAAATTATATATAAAACCCTTTAAATATACCTTTTACTAAAACTAAGTTAAGTTCCTAGGATTTATTTTAATTACTAAGGGTATTAAGATAAACCTAGTAAGGATTTAAACTATTACTAAGTAGCCTAAACCTACTATCTATAAAGAAATATAAGTTTTCTTAAGGTTCTATAACTTCTATAGATAGTTTATTTATAGTTACTTAAAGGTTATAGTGCCTTTTATTGCTTTTTTAAAGGAAAGCTAAAATAAAAAGAAACTAAAAAGTATAAAGTTAAATAACTAAGAAAAGTAAGCATTTTAAGCTCTTATTACTAAGTTTAAAAAGGCCCTAGTCCTAAGGTATTTTAATCCTAAGAAATATATTTATATTAAGATAGATACTTTAAATTATATTATAGCTAGTATCCTTTTCTAATTAAATAATAAAGAAAAATACTACCTTATTATATTTTAGTTCTAAAAGTTTAATAACCTTAAAAGATAATATAGTACTTCTAATTAAGAAATAATAGCTATTATAAAGTTATTTAAGTATTAGTAATATTACCTTAAAGGTACCTTAAAATAAGTAAAAGTCTTAAGTAATTACTAAAACCTTTAGTTATTTATAAAGAATACTAAGTTAAATAGGAAGTAAGTATAATAGTATTTATATTTAATAACTTATAACTTTATAATTAAGTATAAAAAAGGATTAATAAATCCTACTAATGCCTTTTTAAGACTTCTAAGAGTTAAAGGAAAGAAATACTATAAGCTAGATTTAATTAAATCCCTAAGAGATAAGATAGTAAAAGTATAAGCTATAATAAGAGATTAAAGGCTAAAAAAGAGGTTAAGTAAGACACTTATAAAGGGAAAGATTCTATCCTAAACCTTAAGTAAGTTAAAGGTAAATAAGATATCCTTAGGTATTAAAGATAACCTAGCCTTATTACTAAGTAATATAAATATTATAGGCTAGAAACCTAGTTTAAATATATAGTCTTAAGAAATATTAGGATTATTTATAGTAATTTTTAATAAAATAGTAACTTAATCCTTATATTAGAAAAGTCTATTAAAGGATAAGGTATTAAAGCTACTAATTAAACTAATCTAGCTTATATAGTTAAAAGATAAGTTAATACCTAGCTAAAAGGATAAGATATTTTAAGTAAACTATAAAGAAGGCTCCTAAAAGTAAAAAATTAAAAATAAACTTCTTTACTTTAAGGACTAACTTTATATATTACTAGACCTTAACTTAAAAAAGGAAATACTAAGGCTATACTATAATAATTCCTTAGCAGGCTATTTTAGTACTAAAAGAACCTAAAAGCTAATTTAAAGAAAGCTTTACTAAAAAGGCCTAGAAACTAATATAAAATAGTATATTTTTATATATAGTACCTACTAAGGAGTAGTATTTAAGAAATATTAACCTTATAGATAGCTTAAAAGCTTATTAATTTTATTATATCCTTTTAAGAAAGTCTTTATAGACTTTATAATAAGGCTACTATTAGTACTTTTTAAAGGCTAGTTAGTTAATATAATCCTAGTAATAGTTAATAGGTTTATAAAATTTATATAATTCTTACCTATTTTTACTAAAATTACTACTTTTAAACTTACTAAGCTTTTTTATAAAAAGATTAAACTATAGTTTAGAGTACTTAAAGGTATTATTTCTAATAAAGGGTTTATTTTTATAAGTACTTTCTAGTTAGAATTATACTACTACTTTAAGATTAAGTAAAGGCTATTAATAGTATTTTACCCTTAAACTAATAGGCAAATAGAAAGGATAAATTAAATACTTAGTTACTATTTATAATACTTTATTAAGGATAATTAGAATACTTAGCTAAAATTCCTATAAATAGCTTAGTTTACCTATAACTTAGGAGTTAATATAATAATAGGAGTTACTTTAAATAAAGCTTTAATAGGTTTTAACCTAGAATTTTATATTATTACTAAGGATATTAGCTTTAAGGAAAAAGTCCTAGAAGTTTAATATAAAATAAAAAAACTATAAGAGCTAAGAAATAAGCTTATAATATACTAGTAAAATGCTATAGAAAGATAGGTAAAATACTTTAATATAAAGTACTAAGAAATAGAATTTAAATAAGGATAACTAGTTATACTCTTAACTAAAAACTTAAGGCTTAAAGGAAAGAAAAAGAAACTTATTTTTAGATTTATTAAACCTTTTTAGATTATTAAGTATATTAGGCTATAAGTATACTAACTAGCCTTACTAAATTAATATATAAAAATATATAATATCTTTTACATTAGTTTTCTTAAAGTATATTAGGTAAGGAACTATAAGAAGTATAATTTCCTACTAATACTAGACCTTAAAGAAAAAGATAATTAATAGGAAGTTAAATAGATTAAGGAAAAAAAGGAAATTTATAAAAAACTATATTACTTTATAAAATAAAAAGGATAGCTAGTAAAATATAACTAATAGGTTACTACTATAGATATAAAGAATATACTATAAATTATAGTAATATAGGTTAAGTCCTAAGCTAAGTTAAAAGATAAGAGATTAAAGTTATAAACTAAGGTAGCTTTATAGAAATAAGGATAATTAAGAAAGAGTATTAATTAAGTCTAAAGATATTAGCTATAAAAATACTAAATATAAGTAAAAGTAACTATAAGAACTATAAGTAAATCTTCCCTTATTTTAACCTAAAAACTACTAAAACTAACTATAGTAATAACTATAAAAGACTAAGCTATTATAATACTAATTAAGTACCTAAGCTAATTTATTATAATTCCTTATAATATAGGTCTAAAAGTAATTAAAGATATACTTAGTAAAGCCCTATATACCTAAAGGAAAATACTTATATTTCCTAGGGATTATAAGGTCTAAACCTATAATAAAAGGCAGAATAGTTATTAATATTATTAAAAAGTCTATTATTTTAGCCTTTATAGTTAAGGGAAAAGATAGTAAGTTAAAATAAGACTAGACTGTTATATACTAAGCCCTAATTATAAGCAGCGTCTCTTAAGTAGCCTAAGCAAGAGACCCTTAAGTAATAAAAGGTTAATTAAAAAGTAAGTAATATATAGAAGGTAATTATAAAATAAAACCCTAAGGGTTTTTAATACTTATAGCAATACCTTAAGACTAAACTATAGTATTTATAGGTATTAAGATAAAAGGAATAGTTAGTATAATACCTTTATAAAGGTTACTAGCTAATATAAAGCTAAATTTAGAAAGCTTAATATAAAGCCTAAAGGTTTTAGTAGGGTTATTATCTAAGCTTTTAATTACCTAGGAATAGAAAGTAAAGGTAATAACCTACTAAGCTATATACTTAGTATTTATTATCTTTAAAAATAAGGTTTAAAAGATATAAAAATACTCTTAAGTCTTAAGAGACTTATTATTATAAAAGCAAGGGTATATTTTAGTATAGATATAGTAATAAGCTATAATAGTTTAGGTATATAAAAAGGGGGCCTTTTAAATTAAGATATATTAGTACTAATATAAAGGATAAATAAGCTAACTTATAGAAAGGGCCTTAGTACTAAATAAAAGAAAGGCAGCGCTATAAGTAATATATAAGGCTATAAAAAATACTATTAATTAGTAAAAAGTATAGGTAAGTTCCTTATAAGTATTACTATAAAGTTAAGATTAATTATTAATAGTAATAGTAATTACTACTAAGGATATAAACTTATATACTTTTATAATATTTTCTTAATTACCTTTAAGGATCTTAAAAGGCCTAGCTAATATTAGTAAGTAATAATATTATAAAAAGAAAAGAAAACCTATAGGTAATAGTAGCCTTTACTAGTAATATATTTATTATACTTAAAGGTAGCTAGGTTACTATAGGTATAACTAATATAGGTAAAGTAATATAAGTTACCTAACTCCTTAAGGTCTAAAAAGATAGCCTAAAGACCTATTTAAAAGTAATAAATATAAAAGAGATATATATAAGAAAAGTAAGTATAGCTAAAGGGTTTAAAGGGGACTTTAAGCTTACTAAGGACTTTAATACTAATTATAGGCTTATTAAACTTATTATTAAATATAATAATAAGAGAAAAAAAAGAATTAAAATAGAAATAATAATAAAAGGGTTAATTAATTAAAACTAAAGATAAAAGGTAAAAACTAAGGAAAGTATAAGTTAAAAAGGTTATATAAGATAAAGAGGAAAAAAAGAAAAAAAAGGAAAAAGAAAAAGAAAAGAGATTAAATAGGTATTATAAAGGCTTACCTAAAAGGCTTATAAAAGCCTAAGGAATTAAGAGGTTACTATAAGTTAAAGGGTCCCTTAATTAAAGGTAATTATAAGAAATCTCTATAAGATTATTTAAAGGTTATAAATAACTATTTTAGTTATAATAAGAAAGGTAGTGCTTTTACCTTAATACTATATCCTTAAGATAGATAGGTATTATAAACTACTTTAGTAAGATAAAACCTAGATAAATAGTACTAAGGTTAGTAATAATACTATCTTAGCTAAGGATAGCTAAATTAAAAAGGGAAGATAATTATAATAGCTACTTAGGGATAAGGCTAACTAGCTTTATATATCTAATACATAACCCTAAGACCTTCCTGACTCTATTAGGAAAATCCCTTATATTAGATTCTTACTTTCTTAAGCTTTAGTTAATATAATACTATTATGCCTACCTAGCCTTTATTACTAAGATACTATAATAAAAAGTAAAAAATTAAAATTATAAATTAAAGTAGCTTTATAGAAATAAAAATAATTAAAAAAAAGTATTAATTAAGTCTAAAAATATTAATTATAAAAATACTAAATATAAGTAAAAGTAACTATAAAAACTATAAGTAAATCTTTCTTTATTTTAACTTAAAAACTACTAAAATTAACTATAGTAATAACTATAAAAAACTAAGTTATTATAATATTAATTAAGTATTTAAGCTAATTTATTATAATCCTTTATAATATAAATTTAAAAATAACTAAAAGTATACTTAATAAAGCCTTATATATTTAAAAGAAAATACTTATATTTTTTAAAAGTTATAAAGTTTAAATTTATAATAAAAAGCAAAATAGTTATTAATATTATTAAAAAGTCTATTATTTTAGCCTTTATAGTTAAAAAAGAAAATAATAAGTTAAAATAAAATTAAACTATTATATATTAAGCTTTAATTATAAATAATATCTTTTAAGTAGCTTAAGTAAAAAACCTTTAAGTAATAAAAAAAGATTAATTAAAAAGTAAATAGTATATAAAAAGTAATTATAAAATAAAATCTTAAAGATTTTTAATACTTATAGTAATACTTTAAAACTAAATTATAATATTTATAAGTATTAAAATAAAATAAATAATTAATATAATACTTTTATAAAAATTAGTAATTAATATAAAGCTAAATTTAAAAAGCTTAATATAAAGCTTAAAGGTTTTAATAAGGTTATTATTTAAGCTTTTAATTACCTAGAAATAAAAGGTAAAGGTAATAACTTACTAAGCTATATACTTAGTATTTATTATTTTTAAAAATAAAATTTAAAAAATATAAAAATACTTTTAAGTTTTAAAAAACTTATTATTATAAAAATAAAAGTATATATTAATATAAATATAATAATAAATTATAATAATTTAAATATATAAAAAAAAGGCTTT
>JACWFA010000105.1:0-12218 GCA_017579625.1 Fusarium sororula
TATTATTTAAAAAATATTTTTTTTTAATTTTTTTTTTTTTTTTTTTTTTTTTTTTTATTTTTTTTTTTTATTTTTTTTATTTTTTTTTTTTTTTTTTTTTTTTTTTTTTTTTTTTTTTTTTTTTTTTTTTTTTTTATTTTATATAACCTTTTTAGCTTATATTTCCTTTAGTTTTTACCTTTTATTTTTAGTTTTAATTAATTAACTTTTTTATTATTATTTTTATTTTAATTTCTTTTTTCTTTTTATTATTATATTTAATAATAAGTTTAATAAGCCTATAGTTAATATTAAAGTCCTTAGTAAGCCTAAAGTTCCTTTTAAGCTTTTTAGCTATACTTACTTTTTTTATATATATTTTTTTTATATTTATTACTTTTAAAAAGGTCTTAAGGCTATTCTTTTAAACCTTAAAAAGTTAAGTAATTTATATTACTTTATTTATATTAATTATACTTATAGTAACCTAGCTATTTTTAAATATAATAAATATATTACTAATAAAGGTTACTATTATATATAGGTTTTTTTTTTTTTTTATAATACTATTATTTACTAATATTAATTAAGTTTTTTAAAATCCTTAAAAGTAATTAAAAAAATATTATAGCTATATATAAGTTTATATTTTTAATAATAATTACTATTATTACTAATAATTAGCCTTAACTTTATAGTAATACCTATAAAAAACTTATTTATATTTTTTATTAATTAATAGTATTTTTTATAGCTTTATATATTATTTATAGTACTAACTTTTTTTTATTTAGTACTAAGGCCTTTTTTATAAGTTAGCTTATTTATCTTTTATATTAATATTAATATATTTTAATTTAAAAAGCCTTTTTTTTATATACCTAAACTATTATAACTTATTACTATATTTATATTAAAATATACTTTTATTTTTATAATAATAAGTTTTTTAAAACTTAAAAGTATTTTTATATTTTTTAAACTTTATTTTTAAAAATAATAAATACTAAGTATATAGCCTAGTAAGTTATTACTTTTACTTTTTATTTTTAAGTAATTAAAAGCTTAAATAATAATTTTATTAAAACTTTTAAGCTTTATATTAAGCTTTTTAAATTTAGCTTTATATTAGCTATTAATTTTTATAAAGGTATTATATTAACTATTTATTTTATTTTAATACTTATAAATACTATAATTTAATTTTAAAATATTATTATAAGTATTAAAAACTTTTAAAGTTTTATTTTATAATTACTTTTTATATATTATTTACTTTTTAATTAATCTTTTTTTATTACTTAAAGGTTTTTTATTTAAATTACTTAAAAAATATTACTTATAATTAAAGCTTAGTATATAATAGTTTAATTTTATTTTAACTTACTATTTTTTTTTTTAATTATAAAAGCTAAAATAATAAACTTTTTAATAGTATTAATAATTATTTTACTTTTTATTATAAATTTAAATTTTATAATTTTTAAAAAATATAAATATTTTTTTTTAAATATATAAGGCTTTATTAACTATACTTTTAATTACTTTTAAATTTATATTATAAAGAATTATAATAAATTAGCTTAAGTACTTAATTAATATTATAATAACTTAGTTTTTTATAGTTATTATTATAGTTAATTTTAATAGTTTTTAAGTTAAAATAAAAAAAGATTTACTTATAGTTTTTATAGTTACTTTTACTTATATTTAGTATTTTTATAGCTAATATCTTTAGATTTAATTAATACTTTTTTTTAATTATCTTTATTTCTATAAAGTTACTTTAATTTATAACTTTAATTTTTTACCTTTTAACTTAACTTAAGACTTAACTTATATTACTATAATTTATAGTATATTTTTTATATTTATAGTAATAACTTATTAATTATATTTTATTAACTATTTTTTTTTATTTTATAAAGTAATATAGTTTTTTATAAATTTCTTTTTTTTTCTTAATTTATTTAACTTTTTATTAATTATCTTTTTCTTTAAGGTTTAGTATTAGTAAGAAATTATACTTTTTATAGTTTTTTACCTAATATATTTTAAAAAAACTAATATAAAAAATATTATATATTTTTATATATTAATTTAATAAGGCTAATTAATATATTTATAGCTTAATATACTTAATAATCTAAAAGGGTTTAATAAATCTTAAAGTAAGTTTTTTTTTTTTTTTTTTAAGCTTTAAGTTTTTAATTAAAAGTATAACTAGTTATTTTTATTTAAATTTTATTTCTTAATACTTTATATTAAAGTATTTTACTTATCTTTTTATAGTATTTTATTAATATATTATAAGCTTATTTTTTAGCTTTTATAGCTTTTTTATTTTATATTAAACTTTTAAGACTTTTTCTTTAAAGCTAATATTTTTAATAATAATATAAAATTCTAAGTTAAAACTTATTAAAGCTTTATTTAAAGTAATTTTTATTATTATATTAATTCCTAAGTTATAAATAAATTAAGCTATTTATAAAAGTTTTAATTAAATATTTTAATTATTTTTAATAAAATATTATAAATAATAATTAAGTATTTAATTTATTTTTTTTATTTACTTATTAATTTAAAAATAAAATACTATTAATAGTTTTTACTTAATCTTAAAGTAATAATATAATTTTAACTAAAAGGTATTTATAAAAATAAATCTTTTATTAAAAATAATACTTTTAAATACTTTAAACTATAGTTTAATTTTTTTATAAAAAAGCTTAGTAAGTTTAAAAGTAATAATCTTAATAAAAATAAATAAAAATTATATAAATTTTATAAACTTATTAATTATTATTAAAATTATATTAACTAGTTAATTTTTAAAAAGTATTAATAATAGTCTTATTATAAAATTTATAAAAACTTTTTTAAAAAAATATAATAAAATTAATAAGCTTTTAAACTATTTATAAGGTTAATATCTTTTAAATATTATTTTTTAATAAATACTATATATAAAAATATACTATTTTATATTAATTTTTAAGCCTTTTTAATAAAACTTTTTTTAAATTAGCTTTTAAGTTTTTTTAATATTAAAATAGCTTATTAAAAAATTATTATAATATAGCTTTAGTATTTTCTTTTTTAAATTAAGATTTAGTAATATATAAAGTTAATTTTTAAAGTAAAAAAGTTTATTTTTAATTTTTTATTTTTAAAAGCTTTTTTTATAGTTTACTTAAAATATTTTATTTTTTTAGCTAAATATTAACTTATTTCTTAACTATATAAGTTAAATTAGTTTAATTAATAGCTTTAATACTTTATTTTTTAATAAACTTTTTTAATATAAAAATTAAATTACTATTTTATTAAAAATTACTATAAATAATCTTAATATTTCTTAAAATTATATATTTAAACTAGGTTTTTAGCTTATAATATTTATATTATTTAGTAATAAAGCTAGATTATTTTTAATATTTAAAGATATTTTATTTACTTTTAACTTACTTAAGGTTTAAAATAAAATTTTTCTTTTTATAAGTATTTTATTTAATCTTTTTCTTAGCTTTTAATTTTTTATTATAATTTATATTTTTACTATTTTATTTTTTAAAGATTTAATTAAATTTAATTTATAGTATTTTTTTTTTTTAATTTTTAAAAATCTTAAAAAAATATTAGTAAAATTTATTAATTCTTTTTTATATTTAATTATAAAGTTATAAATTATTAAATATAAATATTATTATACTTATTTTTTATTTAATTTAGTATTTTTTATAAATAACTAAAAGTTTTAATAATTACTTAGGACTTTTATTTATTTTAAAGTACTTTTAAGGTAATATTATTAATACTTAAATAACTTTATAATAGTTATTATTTTTTAATTAAAAGTATTATATTATTTTTTAAGGTTATTAAACTTTTAAAATTAAAATATAATAAAATAGTATTTTTTTTTATTATTTAATTAAAAAAGAATACTAATTATAATATAATTTAATATATTTATTTTAATATAAATATATTTCTTAAGATTAAAATACCTTAAGATTAAAGCTTTTTTAAACTTAATAATAAAAGCTTAAAATACTTACTTTTTTTAGTTATTTAACTTTATACTTTTTAATTTCTTTTTATTTTAGCTTTTTTTTAAAAAAGCTATAAAAAGTACTATAACCTTTAAATAATTATAAATAAACTATTTATAAAAGTTATAAAACCTTAAAAAAACTTATATTTTTTTATAAATAATAAGTTTAAGTTACTTAATAATAATTTAAATCTTTACTAAGTTTATTTTAATACTCTTAGTAATTAAAATAAATCTTAAGAACTTAACTTAATTTTAGTAAAAAATATATTTAAAGGGTTTTATATATAATTTAATTACTTTTATTTTTTTAAGGATTTAATTTAAGTATTAAGTATATTTTTTTTTTATTTTTAAAAAGATTAAAATATTATTTAAATAAACTATATAAATTATATTTATAAAACCTTAAAAGGCTTAGTAAATATAATATTAAAATATAATAAGTATATTAATTAGTTTAAATAGTATTATTATATATTTAAAATAGTTATAATAAGTTTAAAAAGTAGTTTTTTATTTATTTTTTTTATATATATAAATTTAATAATATATATTTTTAATATTAATCTTAAAGAAATACTTTATTCCTTAAATTCTATTTATAATCTTTAATATTAAAGATAAAAGGTAATAATTTTTAATAATAATAGTATTTAGCTTTTAATAGTTTATATAAAAATATAAGCCTTTATTCTTTTTAAGAATAAAAAGGATAAGTAATCTAGCTAGGCTTTTAAAAAGGTAAATTTAGCTAGTTTTTAGGTTTTTTTAAATATACTTATAAAGTTCTTTAAGTTTTACTTAAAATAAAAGGTAAATTAAACTATAAAGTAATTTCTTTTTTTTTTTAAAGTTAATTATATAGTTAGTCTTTTTAAAGTTAGGTATTTTAATTACCTTATTATAGCTAAAAACCTTAATATAAGCTTTAAGTTTAAAAAAAATACTTTTAAGTTAGTTTAGTTTTTAAGGTTTTTTATTAAAAAGTAAGTAAAGTTTATTAATAATAGTAATAGTAAAGATCTTAGCTTAATTATAAGTTTTTTTTAAAAATTACTAAGATTTTAGAAATTTAAGTTTTTTATAATAACCTTTAAATTACTATTTTTTTATTTTAAAGTTAGCTATAATTTAAAAGTCTTTTAAAGTAATAATAAAAAAAATATTAATTCTTTTTAATCTTTTTTATTAATACTTATTAAACTTTAAGTAGTTTTATATATCTATTTTTAGTAATTAGTTATAATTAAAAGTACTTTTTAATATTTTATTATTTTAAGTTAGCTATTATTAGCTTCTTAAAAAGGAATATTAGTATTTTTTAATTATTAAAATTCTTAAGATTTTATAAAGGTTTTATTAATAATATTTATTTTTATATTATAATTAATATAAGCCTAAATTAGTATACTTTTATAACTTTAAACTTTAATTATAATAAAGATCTTTTTTTTAAATCTAATTTAAGGTAAATCTAGGTTATATTTAGTATTTATTATAAAAGTATTAACTAAAAATTAACTTATATTTTTAATTAAGTTTAGTTTTTTAATTTCCTTATTTAGTTAGTTTTTTTTAATATAAGGCAGTTTTAAAAGTAATACTTAGTTTTATAATAATTATAGTATTTTACTAAGCTTAGGTTTTTATTTTTATTTTTATTTTTATTTTTTAAGGTTTAAATAAAAGTTTAATTTAAGTTACTTTCTTAGGAATATTAATAAAAAAATATCTTTATTTATTTTTATAATTAATATAGTTTTTTCTTAACTAGTAAAGTATTAATTATAGTTATAATATATTTATTTTTTTTATTAAATATATCTTATAGTTATTATATTAACTAAACTAATTCTTTTTATATTTTAAAGAGTTTAATTTTCTTTTAAAATATTATAGTATTTTTAAGTATTAATAATAATTTTATATAGTATTAGTAAATATAAATTACTTATTTTAATTTATATAAAAAGTAATTTTTAATAAATATAAAATACTTATAAAAGTTTTAAAAAAACTAGCTAGATTATTAATAAGTATACTTAAGTTAGGCTATAATAAAAATTTAGTAATTTTCTTTATTTTTTATAAAAATTAAGAACTATTTTTTAAAAGCTTTTTAATTCCTTTTAAAGGCTTTTTTTTCTTTTTAAAATTATTTATTTAAATAGTTAAATTATATTAATTTAATATTTAAGGTTATATTATTATAAATAAAAAGAATTTTATTTTTATTAATATAGTATTATTTTTATATTTTTTTAAAGCTTTAGTTTATATTATTAAGCTATTTATTTTTCTTTTAAAAAGTAATTAAGTACTTAAAAGTAATAATATTTTTTACCTTAACTTTACTTTTTAAAAAAAAAAAAAAAAATTAGTTTTAATTTAATAATAACTTAATAAGGTATTATTTAAGTTATAATTTAAGCTTTTAATATTAAAAATATTTTTTTAAAGGTTTAAGTTATTTCTTTTTTAATTATTAAAAAGGGTTTAAAGTTAGTTTTTTTAAATAAGTTATTTTAATTTCTTTTTTTATTATTAAAAAGTAAGCTTTACTTTAAGTTATTTAATTCTTTTTTTTAAAGTAATAATATAAATAATATTAATAAAAATTTAAGTAATTTTATATATTATAATTTAAAATAACTTTTTTTTAATTATTTAAGTAAAGTTAGTAATAACTTTTTAAGGTTTTAATATTAATTTATTTAATTTAATACTAAAAGTAATAGTTTATTATAAATTAATTATTATAACTAGGTAACTTAAGGTAAAAGCTTTAAAATTATTATAATATTTTAATAATAAAGGCTAGGTAAGTATAATAGTATTATATTAACTAAAGCTTAAAAAGATAAGAATTTAATATAAGGGATTTTTTTAATAAAATTAAAAGGGTCTTAGGGTTATATATTAGATATATAAGGCTAGTTAGCCTTATTTCTAAGTAGCTATTATAATAAGATTTTTAAAAGTAATTAAAAAAAGTTTATATTTATATATAACTTTATATACTTAATAGTAATTACTATTAATATTAATAATTATCTTTAACTTTATTTTTTTTAATTTTTTTTAATTTTTTATTAGCCTTATAAGGCTATTAAGCTTTTAACTTTTATATAAAGGCTTAAATAATAAAGCCCTTATAATAAGCTAGTATTTTAAAACTTAATATTAATAAAGGTTTATTTACCTTAATAGTATAATTACTACCTTAATTAAGTAGTATAAATACTGCCTCTTAGTAGCTATATTAAGTTCTTTTCTTTATTTTATTTAAAAGATATAGCTAGTATATTTATTATAAAGTATATTCCTTAACCTAACTTTCCCTATTAGTTATAGTTACTAATATTAATTATAGCTACTAATAAGATACTATAAAGGAGCCTATAGCTATATAATTAAGCCTACTATATAACTAGGTATAACCTTAACCTAGCTATTAGGCAAGCCTTAAAGAAAGCTAATAAAGACAAAATTAAAGAGATATATATAATAGTAGCTGCTATTAGGAAGAACTTCTTATTAACTGGGTTAATAATAAGCTATTGGACCTTAAGGACCTAGAGAGAGACCTAAGGGAAGGTAACCGCCTTAGGTCAGAATAGGCAGCCTTCCTTACTGCCTTTACAGGCAACTTAGTTATATATAAAGAGTAGCTTCTTAATGTATTTAAAAGGGTTATTACTATAATAAGGGTCCTGTTATTAATATAAGGATAAATATAAGGTAATAGTAAGGTTTAAAGGTTTAAAGGAATTAAGTTAACTTTTATATAAGTTAGTTAGTAAAAGTTAAATTAACCTAAAGTTAATAATAACTTTATTAATTAAATATATATACTAAAGTATATAACTAACTAACTTTATATCTAAGAATAAATAAAGTAATATTAGTAAAAAAGTAATAACTTAAACTAAGGTTAATTTATATTATTAAGTTAATTTTTTTTTTTTTAAAAGGTAATTAAGTATTTAAAAGTAATAATATTTTTTACTTTAACTTTATTTTATTTTAAAAAAAAAAACTAACTTTAATTTAATAATAATTTAATAAAGTATTATTTAAATTATAATTTAAACTTTTAATACTTAAAATATTTTTTTAAAAGTTTAAGTTATTTTTTCTTTAGTTATTAAAAATAATTTAAAGTTAGTTTTTTTAAATAAATTACTTTAATTTCTTTTTTTATTATTAAAAAATAAGTTTTACTTTAAATTATTTAATCTTTTTTTTTAAAGTAATAATATAAATAATATTAATAAAAATTTAAATTATTTTATATATTATAATTTAAAATAACTTTTTTTTAATTATTTAAGTAAAATTAATAATAACTTTTTAAAGTTTTAGTATTAATTTATTTAATTTAATACTAAAAGTAATAGTTTATTATAAATTAATTATTATAATTAAGTAGCTTAAAGTAAAAGCTTTAAAATTATTATAGTATTTTAATAATAAAGGCTAGGTAAATATAATAGTATTATATTAACTAAAGCTTAAAAAAGTAAGAATTTAATATAAGGGATTTTTTTAATAAAGTTAAGAAAGTCTTAGGGTTATATATTAAATATATAAGGCTAGTTAGCCTTATCTTTAAGTAGCTATTATACTTAATAATTATTAAATTATAATACTAATTTAAGTTATAATTAAAATATTAAATTTAAATAATATATAACTTAAAACTATTTACTAATTAAATATATAATTTTTATTTTTAGCTAGTTATAACTAAAAGATTAGTAATAATAATATTATAAACCTTATTAAAAGTATAACCTTTAAAGCTAAAATATAAATATAAAAGCTAGTAAGAAAAGTATTTATAATTAACTATAATAGTTAAATATATAAAAAGCTACTTAGTTTAATTAGCTTTAAATATAAAATACTTTATTACTTATACCTTAAATTTAATATTATTTAAAGGTAATATTAAACTAAAATACTATTTTTTAATATTAAGTAATAATATATTAATACTTTAAGTTTAATAATAAATCCTTAAATTATTAATATAAAAACTAATTATTTTCTTTAAATTATAATAATTATTAATCTTATAGCTATAATCTTTATAAACTTAAAAGTATACTTTAAATAAGTAATATTTAAAGTTTATTTTTTTTTTTTTTTTTCTTTCTATTAGCCTTATAAGGCTATTAAGCTTTTAGCTTTTATACAGAGGCTTAAATAGCAAGGCCCTTATAGCAGGCTAGTATTTTAAAACTTAATATTAATAAAGGTTTATTTACCTTAGTAGTATAATTACTGCCTTAATTAAGCAGTATAAATACTGCCTATAGGTCCCTTAGTAGCTATATTAGGTCCTTTCCTTTATCTTATATAAAAAACTAAGATAATACTATAGTTAGTATATTTATTATAAAGTACGTTCCCTAACCTGACTTTTCCTTTATTAGTTATAGTTACTAATATTAATTATAGTTACTAGCAAGATGCCTATATAAAGGAGCTTATAGCTATATAATTAAGCCTATTATATAACTAGCTATAACCTTAACCTAGCTATTAAAATAGCTATAGCAGTAGCTAAAAAGAAAGAATATAAAAAGATATATATAATAGTAATTACTATTAAGAAGAACTTCTTATTAAGGTACTAATTTAACCTTATTAAGATAGTAATTTTTAATTATACCTTAATTAGGTTAATTTATTATATAGGCCTTTTTAGCTAGATTAATCTAAACTAGGTTAATAATAAACTATTAAGCCTCTTAAACCTAGAAAGGGTCCTAAGGGAAGGTTATTTCCTTTAATTAGACTAGGTAGCCTTCTTTACTGCCTTAAAGGGCCTAAACTTAAATATATATAAAAAGTAGCTTTATAATATAGCTAAAAGGGTATATACTATAGATAGGGTCCTAATATTAATATAAGGATAAATATAAAGTAATAGTAAGATTTAAAGAAAATAGATTAACTTTTATATAAGTTAGTTAGTAAAAGTTAAATTAACTTAAAGTTAATAATAACTCTATTAATTAAATATATATACTAAAGTATATAATTAACTAACTTTATATTTAAGAATAAATAAAGTAATATTAATAAAGAAGTAGTAATTTAAACTAAGAAAGTTTATATTAAAAAGTTAAATATTTTTATAGCTAATATATAAAGTATAGTTAATAAGGTTTTATAAAATAAAAATAATATAATATAATACTTATTTTTTAATATATTATAATATATAGTATTATATATTATATTAAAAAATATAATAACTTTAATATTAAGTCTTAAGGTTATATAGCTATTGCCTTAAACTTTATAATTTAATTAAATAAGTAGCTTTAATTTATAAGTATAAAAAAGATATTTTTTCTAGTTTTAATAAACTATATACTCTTTTTATTATTACTTTAAAAAAGTAATTAATTTTTTTATTTTCTTTTTTTTTTTTTTATTAGCCTTATAAGGCTATTAAGCTTTTAACTTTTATATAAAGGCTTAAATAGTAAGGCCTTTATAGTAAGCTAGTATTTTAAAACTTAATATTAGTAAAGGTTTATTTACCTTAATAGTATAATTACTACTTTAATTAAGTAATATAAATACTACTTACCCCTTAGTAGCTATATTAAGTCCTTTCCTTTATCCTACTTAAAAGATATAGCTAGTATATTTATTATACTTTTACTTAAAGGTTAGTTAGACCCTAACTAAGTAAGAGATTAAGTATAAACTTATAAGTATATTCCTTAACCTAACTTTCCTTATACCTATTAGTTATAATTATTAATATTAATCCTAGCTACTAATAAAATACTTACTATATAAAAAAGCCTATAGCTATATAATTAAAGCTACTATATAACTAGCTATAACCTTAATCTAAGTATTAAGCTAGCCTAAAAAGTAGCTAATAGTAAAAAATATAAAGAAATCTATATAATAGTAGCTACTATTAAAAAAAACTTCTTATTAAGATATTAATTTAGCCTTATTAAAATAGCTATCTTTAACTATATTTTAATTAGGTTAATTTATTATATAGGCTAATAAAGCCTTATCTATATAATTAACCTAATCTAGGTTAATAAAAAGCTATTAGGTTTTAAAAAACTAAAAAGGGATTTAAAAAAAAGTAATTCTTTTTAGTTATATTAAGTTACCTTTCTAGCTACCTTAATAGGTTTAAACTTAATTATATATAAAAAGTAGCTTTTTAATATATTTAAAAGGGTTATTAATATAGTAATAGTAATACTTTTAAATTAATAAAATATATCTATAAATAAAGTTTTAAGATAAATATAAAGTAATAGCAGGGTTTTATAAAGGTTTTATTAAAGTTAAAATTAAAAGAATTAAGTTAACTTTTATATAAGTTAGTTAGTAAAAGTTAAATTAACTTAAAGTTAATAATAACTTTATTAATTAAATATATATACTAAAGTATATAACTAACTAACCTTATATTTAAAAATAAATAAAGTAATATTAGTAAAGAAGCAGTAGTTTAAACTAAAGAAAAAAGTAATTAATATTAAGACTTTAATACTAAAGGCTTAATTTTAAGTAAGCTAAAAATCTTTAAAATTATTATAAAATATACTACTATATAATTAATATTAATAATAGCTATATAGCTAATATAATTAATAACTATATAACTAGGCTTTTAATAAATATTTATAGCTTTTTATTTAATAATATTTTAATTTTTTAATTATTTTTAAGATATTATAAAATTATAAAAAAATACTTACTATATATTAATAAACTATTAATAATATAATAAGTTTATTTAATAATTTTTAGTTACTATATATAGCTACTAAGTATTAAGAAAAATATAAACCTTATTAACTTTATTATAAATTAAATAAAAGTATTTAAAGACTTTATAAATTATATAAAAAAAAGTTAATACTTATTAAGGTAATAGTAAGCTTTTATTATAAATATTAAATTAAGTAATAATAATAAACTATATTAGTAATAGTTTATAAAATTAAAATATATAGTTATAGTACTTAAATTAATAATATAAATATTATATTATAAGAATTAAGCTTTTATTATAAATATTAAATTAAGTAATAATAATAAACTATATTAGTAATAGTTTATAAAATTAAAATATATAGTTATAGTACTTAAATTAATAATATAAATATTATATTAT
>JACWFA010000106.1:0-12145 GCA_017579625.1 Fusarium sororula
TTTACTTTACTTAAATTATAATATTTTTAATTAAATCTTAAAAAGAAAAAGAATACTAGTTTTAACTTTATAAATAGTAATAAAAAGCTATTTTATAATCTTAAGAAAATAGTATTTAGGTTTTTTCTTAACTTAATTTATAACCTACTTAGCTATTAAGCTTCTTATTACCTTATAGTTTAAATTCTTTTAATAAATATTAAAGAATAATTAGTAAACTATTTTAACTACTAATACTATTTAAAAAATAATAACCTTAAGTATTAATATTATTAACTTAATTAAATTTAATATTAAACTAAGCTACTTTACTAGCCTTAGTATTAACCTTAGTACTAGCCTTTATACTATCTATCTAGCCTAACCTCTTATAAAAATAAGCTACTTTACTAGCCTTAGTATTAGCCTTAGCACTAGCCTCTATACTATTTATTTAGCCTAACCTTTTATAAAAATAAACTACTTTATTAGCCTTAGCATTAGCCTTAGCACTAGCCTCTATACTATCTATCTAGCCTAACCTCTTATAAAAACAGGCTATTTTACTAGCCTTAATATTAGCCTTAGTACTAGCCTTTATACTATCTATCTAGCCTAACCTTTTATAAAAATAAGCTACTTTATTAGCCTTAGTATTAGCCTTAGTACTAGCCTTTATACTATCTATCTAGCCTAACCTTTTATAAAAACAAGCTACTTTACTAGCCTTAATATTAGCCTTAGTACTAGCCTCTATACTATCTATCTAGCCTAACCTTTTATAAAAATAAGCTACTTTACTAGCCTTAGTATTAGCCTTAGTACTAGCCTTTATACTATCTATTTAGCCTAACTTACTATAAAACTAAGACTTTATATTAGCTTTATTTTTAAATTTTAAATAATTTTTATTTTAATCTTTTATTTTCCTAACCCTTTTTATTTTACTAGCCTTATCTTTATCTACTTATAATTAAACTCCCTAATAATTATAAGAATTATATATATTAATATTATAACTTAATATTATACTTTCCTTTACCTCCTAAACTTTAATTAACTTAATTAAGTAATTCCTTTTTTTTATTATAATAAAAAATCCTATTATATAAGGATTTTAAATATAGTAATCTTAACTTTACTTCTAGCTTATATTATAATTCTTCTTAGTATAATATATATATACCTTTTTATTTACTTAATAACCTAGCTATACCTTTATTACCTTTACCTAATAACTATAATAATTTAAATTATATCTTTCTTCCTTAGTATATTACTTTTTTAATTTATTTAACTTTAATTTCTTTAAGTTTAGTAAGTAATAGCTTATTAAATAACTAATATAATAATAAATACTTTCTTTATTTAAAACTAAATATATTTAATAAATACTACTTATTATATTAATTAGCCTTATTATAAGAACTTAGGATATTAATAGTATATAGCTTAAAGCTAAAAGCCTTACTATAATTTAAAGCTTTAGTATTTTTTATTTATTATTTATTTTACCTTATAGCTATAATCTATATAATAATTAAATTATTTACCTTTATAGTTTTATTTTTATAAAAACCTACTATATTCTTCTTAGTATATTTTAAATATTAATAGTATGCTTTTTAGTTTTTATTTTTTTTCTAGAACCTAGTAATTAAGCTTAATTAATAAGCTATAAGCTACTATCTGTAAAATATAATAGCCTTTTCTATAAATGTTAATAAGAGCTATTTAATAAGATTATTTTTTCTATAGCCTATAAAACACTTTCTATATACTATTTATAAGAAATGCCTTATAGCTTTAATTTAGCCTATATAAAAACATTTTTATAAAAGGAAAACCCCTTAGGCTAATAACTATAAGGAGATAATACTGCCTATATACTATAGCTTTAATATTTAATTTTTAGTATATATTTTTATTCCTTTTAGGAAAGTATTATACACTATACTAATTTATATTTTATTTTAATAACTTTTTTAAAACTATTCTTTTACTTTAAAAACTTAAAGCTTCTCTTTTAAGTATATAATTTAAAAAATATTATTAATAGTAATTCTATTTATATAATAATAATATAACTTATAACTTTTATCTTATTTATATTAAATCCTAAGTTTCTTAATTTACCTTTATATTAGGTTAACCTTAGTAACTATAAGTGCCTAATAATATTAGTAAATCCTTAATAATAATAAATACTACTATAGAAAATAAAATACCTTAAGTATCTCTATACTAATATTAGCTATTTTATTAATACTTAGCCTTTTTTTAGTTTATTTTATTAATCTTTTCTTTTTTATAAAGCTAGTACCTATATAGTAAAGGCCTTATTTACGTAATAATAAAATTACCTAAAAGACCTAAATACCTAAAACCCTGGAATTATTTATATTAAGGCCTATAATTATAATAAAGACTTATTCTTAACTATATTTAGTAACTATAGCCTGTTTACCTTAGATTAGCTTTTATTACTTACTATTTATAATAGTCTTAAGGCTAACCTTGCCTTTAAAACTAAAAAGAAGTAATATTTATCTTTATAAGATACTATCTATTTTACCTAGTAAGTATATAAGAATTACCTTTATATTATATTTACTGCTTATTACCTCTTAAGCTATAGTATTTATAAGGAATTTACTTTTTACTTTAATATCCTTTTTCTTATATAGTATAATAGTAAGCTAGAGAAACTACTTTCTAGCTTTTCTTACTAATTATTACTAACTATTTACCTTTCTTATCTTATAATCCTTACTTATCTTTTTAACTCTTTTTTTATATTATAATCCTTATAGTTTATTATTTTACTTAACTTTCTTTTTTATAAGACTTTAATTATATTAATAAGTTACTTTAAACTAAAAGAACCTTTACCTACTTAGTAACTCCTTGCTTTCTATTTTATATAGTTTTTTTAAAAACTCCTTATTTACTCCTTAACTAGTAAAAGAACTAATTTTCTATAAGATAAATAGATATAGGAAAAGGAGTAATTTATTTATAATTAATATACTATATATACTTAATTTCTATACTAAGGCCTTAATCTCTAAGCTATTATTTAATAGTATAGTATATTATAGCTACTAAATAATCTATTTAACTAGAATTCTAGGCTTTTTTATATATAAGCTATTTAGTATATTTATATATCTTTATTACTATTTTAATACTATATACTTTCTATATAAAGTATTACTAGCCTTATTACTAAGGCATTTAGCTAAGATTATTAGTTTTCTATACTTTTACTTTAGGCTACTTTTATATTACTAAGCTTAAATAAAGACTTATAATAAAAAGCCCTTAAGTTTACTACTTAAGTAATTTTATATAAATATTAAAAGTTTATTTTATTAACTTTAATAATACTCTATATAGACTAGAGAATCTTACTACTAACTAGACTTTAGTATATAAAGGTAAACCTTAATATTAAAGTAAAAAGTATTATTAATATATAAATTCTATATAAGATCCTAGATAAGGCTTAGGTTTTTTACTACCTTTTACCTACCCCTATCTTTAACCCTACCTTTATAGGTTACTGTAAAATAATTTAGTTATAGTATAAGTTTATTATTTTTAAGTTTTTTAGCTTTAATATAAAACCTAGTATTAAAAAGACCCTTTAAAAAAAGCTTTTTATTAAACTTTTTACTATATTTAAAACTAACTAGAAAGATTATTATCCTGCTAAGTTATTTTAAGACTAACTTTAGCCCTATCTTAGTACTTATATCTAAGCTTTATTTAAAAGTAAACTTACTAAGCCTGTTTTATTTATTTAAAAAAAGAATAAAAATATACTTAAAGTCTTTTATATTAAGATCTATATACTAATCTTCCTCTTACTAGTAAATATAATATCTAGTACCCTTAAGCCAATCCTTCCTCTCTATAAAGAATTACTAAAAGTATTTAACTAAGAAATATATACTAAAAGCTACTATAGTTATTCTATTAAAAATATAACTATAGCTTTATAGGAAATCTAATATTAAATAATAGCTAAAATAAAATTTACTATTAATATAAAAAAAATAGCTAAGACTATTTATCTTATAATTTTAATACTATATAGTAAAGTTTTTAGTTTACTATATAATACTAACTATTAATACTTTTAGTATTTTATAAACTTCTAGCCCCTTAATATTAATCTTATTATAAATTATATTTATAATAAAAATCCTATTTTTTAAGTTATTAAAGACTTATCTTACCTAAATAAGTACTAGTTATTTTTACTTATAAAATAACTTTTACTTTTATTTATAGAACTACTATATTATAGCCCTTTAGACAATCTATAGTTATTTTAACTAGTAAGGGAATTATTAGCCTTTTTCTTTAAGGCTATTTTAATAAAAAAGAATTTTAAGTTTAGATTTCTATTTAAACTTAAAGGTAATAAGGGGATCTCTAGTAATCTATATACTCTAGAAAATAGATAGCTTTTATAGTATTTTAAGCAGTAGCCTAACTAAGGAATTAAAATAAAGAATACTTAGGCTAGTAATTATAGTTTTAACTTTAAGTCTATAAATCTATTAAGTTCTAAAGAAAAGGACCTAGAGTTTAGTAATTTAGGGAAATAATAATTTTTAATCTTTTACTTTAGTTAAGTTTTTTTAATTATATTACTTCTTAAACCTAGGTTTAAGTTTAAATTTACTTAATATTCTCTTTATTATTAGTAAAGTTATTTAGCTAGCTAAGAAAGCTAGTAATATATATATTTTTTAATCTATAACTAATTAGTTAAGTTATGCCTTACTTATATACTTACTAAGGATATTTTAATAAGCTATATACTAAAACTGCCTTATAGGCTACTTTTTATTTTCTATAAAATTTATTTATATAGGAAAATAAAAAAATTAACTTATAGCTACTAAACTATAAAACTATTTTATATACTTTTTTTAAAGAGTTACTAAACTAACTATTTTAAATAAGGTAAATTAAATAGTAGTACTTTTATTAGTATATAATACTTATAGTAGCTATAAGATATAATTAAAGTTAACTATAGGGTAAGTAACTTATACTTATAATATAATTTTATATTAAGTATACCTTAACTGTAATAAATTATAAGTAGGTATAATTTTAGATATATTTCTATTAGGTATGCCTTAACTATAATAAATTATAAGTAGGTATAATTCTAAATATATTTCTATTAGGTATACCTTAATTATAATAAATTATAAGTAGGTATAATTTTAGATATATTCCTATTAAGTATGCCTTAACTGTAATAAATTATAAGTAAGTATAATTCTAAATATATTCCTATTAAGTATGCCTTAACTATAATAAATTATAAGTAGGTATAATTTTAAATATATTCCTATTAGGTATGCCCTAACTAAAATGAATTATAGGTTAGCTTAAGGTTTTTATAAGTCTATATATAGGTTCCTTTCCTTTAGGGCTTTTATTTATTAAATAACTATATAATACTGCTTTACATAGCTTTTTTTCCTTTAGGGCTTTTATATATTAAATAACTATATAATACTACTCTATATAGCTTTTTTTCCTTTAAGGCTTCTGTATATTAAATAACTATATAATACTACTTTATATAGCTTTTTTTCCTTTAGGGCTTTTATATATTAAATAACTACGTAATACTGCTCTGCGTAGCTTCTTTTCCTTTAGGGCTTCTATATATTAAATAACTACGTAATACTACTCTGTATAGCTTCTTTTCCTTTAGGGCTTCTGTATATTAAATAATACTGCTCTGTGTAGCTTTTTTTCCTTTAAGGCTTCTATTTATTAAATAACTACGTAATACTGCTCTGTATAGCTTTTTTTCCTTTAGGGCTTCTATGTATTAAATAACTATGTAATACTACTTTATATAGCTTCTTTTCCTTTAAGGCTTTTATATATTAAATAACTATATAATACTGCTTTACGTAGCTTCTTTTCCTTTATATTAAATAATACTACTCTGTATAGGTTTTTTAATTACCCTATACCTTTTAACTTTAATATAAGTTATTAAGTTAAATTTATATATTAGTTAAGGCTTTAGATAGATATATAGTTAGCTACTTATATATAAAAAAGTTTATATATAAGCTATAATATTAAATAAATATAGGGTTAGTAATTTATAATTAGTAATATCTTTAATTAAGCTATAATATTAAGTTAGCTATTTTTCTTTAATTATATTTACTTACCTATTATATATTAATTACTTTATATATAACTTATAGCTTAAAATAATAAATTAATCTTAAGTAAATATATATTAGCTATCTTAGACTTCCTTTTACCTTCCCCTTACTAGACTTTATATTAAATAAAAATATAACTAAAAGAATATTTTAAGTAAATTACCTAAAAAAGTTAGTACTTTCTTAGACTTACTTATTTAAAGTTTTATTAAACTTTTATAATCTTTTCTTTTTAAAATAAGATTTTTCCTTACTTAACTTTTTTAAATTAAGTAACCTAGGCAGGGGTTAATATTAATAAAGGTAAATTTATAATATAATAATTTTTAAGAAGGTATACTATAGTATAGATCCTTAGAAAGATCTATAAGTAAGGAAAATAAGGACCCTTTTTTTAAGGTAAAATACTAAAGTATTTATATACCTTAGTATATTCTATACCTATATAATAACTTACCTTTATATACATTACTATATATAGATAATTAAATATAAGTATTTAAGGAGTATAAAAAAAGTTTCTAAAAGGAAAATCCTAAGCCTATATAAAGATATACTATTAAGAAAACAAGGTTAAAAAGGAGTATAACCTTTATAGTTATACTAAAGTACTAATATAAAGGTTATAAATAGTAGTAAGGTTTATAAGTAATAAAAAAAAGGGTTTAATCTATTAGCTATTACCTTATCTCTAAGGCTATAATATATAAAAAGGTATAATACTTTAATTTAGTAACTTGCCTTTAATATACCTTCTAGTTAAAAAGTATATTAATAACCTTAAATAATACTAGTAAATACCTTAGTTACCTAAAAGCATTTTTAGTAAAAGTTAAAATAATACAGGTTAAGAAGAAAATATATATTACCCTGCCTAGGTTAAAGGAAAATCTAATACTACTTTATATTTACTATTATATATAAAGCTACTATAGCTCCTTATAATACTAGTACTTAAAAAGGTTAAGTAAAAGGGTACTGCTTTTATAAAATCCAGTCTAAACTAAAGGCCTTAAGATACTTAATACTAAAGCTAGTATTATAAAATACCTAACTATAATACTAGTACCTAGGAAGGTTAAGTAAAAACCAGGCTTATATAGCTAGCTAAAGCTAGTATTATAAAATACCTAACTATAATACTAGTACCTAGGAGGGTTAAGCAGAAACCAGGCTTATATAGCTAGCTAAAGCTAGTATTATAAAATACCTAACTATAATGCTAGTACCTAAAAGGGTTAAGTAGAAACCAGGCTTATATAGCTAGCTAAAGCTAGTATTATATAATATATCCTTTATAGATATATTCTTAGCTAGCTAGGCTATATAAATAAGTCCTTAGCCTTTTAGCTTAAAGGAGAATAGAAATCTTAATACCCCTTAAGGCTAGTAAATTAAGCTAGAAATTATACTATTTTTATAAACTTAGGTAAAGATTAGCTAAGTAACTATAGTACGCTAAGGTTAGTTACTAGTACTATAAGGCGCTAGAAAGATAAGTTACTAGGTAGTAATAGTAAAGTTATGCCTTTTATAGTAAGGTTAGCAGGGCTAATAATACTACTAAGGAATTTTACTTTCCTCCTTTAAATTCTTTATATTAAGTACTATAAAAAGAGGGCACTATATACTATTTTTACTATTATAGTATTTATAGTAAAAGGCTAATTTCCTATTACTTAAGTTATATATCTAGCTAGTAGCTAGTTATTTATAAAGCCTATTTACTAGTAGCCTAGGTAACCCTAGACTAAATAAATATAAGTATCCTTAGTATACTATTATACCTAAGTAAGCAGTTTTATAAAGGTTAATAACTACTATAAACCCCTTACTACTAAGGCCAGAGCCTTTTAGGTTATATAAAGGGATATATAATAAAAGTTTATAAAATTAAATACTAAGTAATTACTTATTTAGTTAATCCTTACCCTTATAGGCTTAGCTAGACTTATTCCTTTTTATATACTTTTTAAGACTATTTTAGTAAGCTATATACTAAAACTGCCTTATAGGCTACTTTTTATTTTCTATAATATTTATTTATATAGAAAAATAAAAAAATTAACTTATAGCTACTAAACTATAAAACTATTTTATATACTTTTTTTAAAAAGTTACTAAACTAACTATTTTAAATAAAGTAAATTAAATAGTAATACTTTTATTAGTATATAATACCTATAATAGCTATAAGATATAATTAAAGTTAACTATAAGGTAAATAACTTTAAATATAAAACTTACTTACCTTAAACTAAACTTTAAATACTTTTTATACTTTTTATAGATATTATATAAAAATATAACTATTACTATTAAACTTACCTTAGTTAAAATAATTAATTTAGTAACTTTTTTAAAAAAGTATATAAAATAGTTTTATAGTTTAGTAGCTATAAGTTAATTTTTTTATTTACTTATATAAATAAATATTATAGAAAATAAAAAGTAGTTTATAAGCTAGTTTTAATATATAGCTTATTAAAATACTATTAAAAGGTATATAAAAAGGTAGTAAATCTAGCCAGGCCTATAAAGGCATAGGTTAACTAGATAAGCTAAACCCTTAAGTACTTAATTTAAAATTATATTATATATAAAGGTAGCTTTAGTTAAATACTTAAGCTATAGTAAATTTTACCTTATAGCTATTAGGGCTATTTACTACTTAAATATACTACTTTATATAACCTTATAGGCTCTGGCCTTAGTAATAAGGTAGTATAGTAAGTATTTTTTTTAAAAGCCTATATTTTAGTATAAGGTTATATAGATTATACTTACTATTATAGCTAGACTTAGTAAACCTTTTAGGGTTATATAAATAGGTAAATAGGCCTATATAAATATATATTTATAAGGTAATAAAGGGGTAATATACTATAAAGGATTTAACTATAATAGTTTTTAATACTATAGTACTTTTTTTAAATAAGCTAGTAATACTTAGGCTTTAATACTACTAGTAAAGAGGGCTTCTTAAAGTATATTAAGTAGCTAAGTTAGCTTAAAGCTGCCTTTAGTTTTATATAAATATTTTTATAATATATTAAAGGCAGTAAAGATAGTATCTAGGAGGCTAGTCTAGTAGCTATACTTACTTTATATTACTTTAAGTTTTATATAGTTTTACCTATATTATACTTAAGGTAGCTATAGCTTATCCTTTTTACTTACTACTACTACTTAGATTACTAGCTAGGTTAGGTAAATAATTTAAGGAAAATAATTATAGTTTTATGCCTTTATAACTTATAAAAGGAATAAGAAATTTAGGGAAAAACTAAAGAAAAAAATAATACTTATTCCTTTTATATTAGTACCTTAGCTTACTTAATAAGTATTAAAAAGAGGCTTTAAAGTAAATATAATAAAAAAACCTTAGTAGGTTTTTTATTATATAGGGTAATTCTTATACTAAGTAAAGTAATAGAGTATAGGATATATAAGGAGTTAATAGCTATATACCTTATATAAATAGTTACCTCCTTTCCTATTGCCTTAAGGTATAAAAAGAAATTAAAAGTTTACTTAAGTAAGGACTTATATTATAGTCTTAAGCTAGTATTAATAATAGAAAATAGGTTAGTTAGCTCCTTCTGTAAAGGGAATTAAAATAAAAAGCAAGCGCTAACTATATTACTTACTTTATTATTAAAAAAAAAAAAAATTAACTATTAGGGCTTTAATATAGCCTATAGGTTCCTTAAGCCTTTTATTATATTTATTTTATTTATACTATTTCCTTTATATACTTATAACTAAGTAGTTATAGGTAGAAAATCCCTTTATATTTCCCTTTTAATTTACCTTTTATCTTAGTATTTATAGTTAGTATAGTAAATAAAATATTATTTTTTTTTATTTATTAGTAATACCTTTCTTTTTATTTTATAGTACTAAAGGGAAAGTTAAGGTTAATATATTATTATAGTTTATTTTAAGGGCTTGCTTTTTACTTATTCTTTATATAGGTTAAATAGCTATAAGCTAGCTAGGTAACTTATACTCCTTTTACCTAAGTAGTATAGTAAGTTATTAATATAAATTTATACCTAAGCTAATTTTAGGTCTTAACTTCTAGGTAGCTATTAGGTTAGTAATACTATACTATATAATACTGCTTATTTTCTAGTTCTTACTAAAGGATTTAAGTTTATATATTACTTAGTTTATAGTTTAATTAACCTAGTAGCTAGCCCTATAAGCTAGCTTAATATATATCTTTTAGTTATAAATACTAGTATAGTTATTAGTAAGGTAAGTTAAAAGTATTATATATAACTAGCTTATTTCTTATAAATTAGCTATCTTTTTAGCTAGATTTTAAATTTTAAATAAAAAAGTAAAAGGTTAAATCCTTTTTTTAATTTATAGCTACTATTCCTTATACTTTTAAGGTTATAAGTTTTATATAGTTTTTATAGAAGTATAAGGTAAGTAAGTTTAAATAAAAAAATTTAAAAAATTTTAATATATAAAGGTATAGGGTAGTTAAGTTTAAATAAAAAAATTTTAATTTATAAAGGTATAAGGTAATTAAGTAAAGAAGTATAAGGTAGTTAAGTTTAAATAAAAAAATTTTAATTTATAAAGATATAAAATAGTTAGGTAAAAAGGTATAAAGTAATTAAATTTAAATAAAGAAATTTTAATTTATAAAAGTATAAAGTAATTAAGTAAAAGAATATAAAGTAATTAAGTTTAAATAAAGAAATTTTAATTTATAAAGGTATAAGGTAATTAAGTAAAAAGGTATAAAGTAATTAAGTTTAAATAAAAAAATTTTAATTTATAAAAATATAAAGTAATTAGGTAAAAAGGTATAAAGTAATTAAGTTTAAATAAAGAAATTTTAATTTATAAAGGTATAAGGTAATTAAGTAAAAAGGTATAAAGTAATTAAGTTTAAATAGAAAAATTTTAATTTATAAAAATATAAAGTAATTAGGTAAAAAGGTATAAAGTAATTAAGTTTAAATAAAGAAATTTTAATTTATAAAGGTATAAGGTAATTAGGTAAAAAGGTATAAAGTAATTAAGTTTAGATAAAGAAATTTTAATATATAAAGTATAAGGTAGTTAAGTTTAAATAGAAAAATTTTAATATAAAAAGTATAAAGTAATTAAGTTTAAATAAAGAAATTTTAATTTATAAAGGTATAGGGTAGTTAGGTAAAGGGGTATAAGGTAATTAAGTTTAAATAAAAAAATTTTAATTTATAAAGGTATAGAGTAGTTAAGTAAAGGGGTATAGGGTAATTAAGTTTAAATAGAGAAATTTTAATTTATAAAAATATAAAGTAATTAAGTAAAGGGATATAAAGTAATTAAGTTTAAATAAAGAAATTTTAATTTATAAAAATATAAAGTAATTAGGTAAAGAGGTATAGGGTAATTAAGTTTAAATAAAAAAATTTTAATTTATAAAAGTATAAAGTAATTAAGTAAAGGGATATAAAGTAATTAAGTTTAAATAAAAAAATTTTAATTTATAAAAGTATAAGGTAATTAAATAAAAAGGTATAAAGTAATTAAGTTTAAATAGAAAAATTTTAATTTATAAAGGTATAAAGTAATTAGGTAAAGAGGTATAAAGTAATTAAGTTTAAATAAAAAAATTTTAATATATAAAGTATAAAGTAATTAAGTTTAAATAAAAAAATTTTAATATATAAGGTATAAAGTAATTAAATTTAAATAAAAAAATTTTAATTTATAAAAGTATAAAGTAATTAAGTAAAGGGATATAAAGTAATTAAATTTAAATAAAGAAATTTTAATTTATAAAGGTATAAGGTAATTAAGTAAAGGGGTATAAGGTAATTAGGGTTAGGGTTAGGGTTAGGGTTAGGGTTAGGGTTAGGGTTAGGGTTAGGGTTAGGGTTAGGGTTAGGGTTAGGGTTAGGGTTAGGGTTAGGGTTAGGGTTAGGGTTAGGGTT
>JACWFA010000107.1:0-11302 GCA_017579625.1 Fusarium sororula
TATATATATTTATTTAATATTTATTACTTTTAAAAAGGTCTTAAAGCTATTCTTTTAAACCTTAAAAAGTTAAGTAATTTATATTATTTTATTAATATTAATTATACTTATAGTAACCTAGCTACCTTTAAGTATAATAAATATATTACTAGTAAAGGCTACTATTACTTATAAGTTTCTTTTTTTTTTTATAATACTATTACTTACTAATATTAGCTAGGCCTTTTAAAATCTTTAAAAGTAACTAAAAAAATATTATAGCTATATATAAGTTTATATCCTTAGTAATAACTACTATTATTACTAATAGTTAGCCTTAACTTTATAGTAATACTTATAAGGAACTTACTTATATTTTTTATTAGTTAATAGTATTCTTTATAGCCTTATATATTACTTATAGTATTAACTTTCTTTTATTTAATATTAAGGCCTTTTTTATAAATTAGCTTATTTATCCTTTATATTATTACTAATATATTTTAATTTAAAAAGCCTTTTTTTTATATACCTAAACTATTATAGCTTATTATTATATTTATATTAAAATATACCCTTACTTTTATAATAATAAGTCTTTTAAGACTTAGAAGTATTTTTATATTTCTTAAACTTTATTTTTAAAGATAATAAATACTAGATATATAGCCTAGTAGGTTATTACCTTTACCTTTTACTTTTAAATAATTAAAAGCTTAAATAATAACTTTATTAAAACCTTTAAGCTTTATATTAAGCTTTTTAAGTTTAGCTTTATATTAATTACTAACCTTTATAAAGGTATTATATTAACTATTTTTTTTATCTTAATATTTATAAATACTATAATTTAGTTTTAAGGTATTACTATAAGTACTAAAAACCCTTAGGATTTTATTTTATAATTACTTTTTATATATTACTTATTTTTTAATTAACTTCTTTTTATTATTTAAAGGTCTTTTACTTAAATTACTTAAGAAATACTACTTATAACTAAAGCTTAGTATATAATAGTTTAATTTTATTTTAACTTACTATTTTTTCTTTTAATTATAAAGGCTAAAATAATAAACTTTTTAATAGTATTAATAATTATTTTACTTTTTATTATAAGTTTAGACCTTATAATCCTTAGGAAATATAAGTATTTTCTTTTAAGTATATAAAGCTTTATTAAGTATACTTTTAATTACTTTTAAACCTATATTATAAAGAATTATAATAAATTAGCTTAAGTACTTAATTAGTATTATAATAGCTTAGTTTTTTATAGTTATTACTATAGTTAGTCTTAGTAGTTTTTAAGTTAAAATAAAGAAAGATTTACTTATAGTTTTTATAGTTACTTTTACTTATATTTAGTATTTTTATAGCTAATATCTTTAAACTTAATTAATACTTTTTTTTAATTATCCTTATTTTTATAAAACTACCTTAATCTATAACTTTAATTTTTTACCTTTTAACTTAGCTTAAAACTTAACTTATATTACTATAATTTATAGTATATTTTTTATATTTATAGTAATAACTTATTAATTATATTTTACTAATTATTCTTTTTATTTTATAAGGTAATATAGTTTTTTATAAATTTCCTTTTTTTTTTTAATTTATTTAATTTCCTATTAATTATCTTTTTCTTTAAGGTCTAATATTAGTAAGAAATTATATTTCTTATAGTTCTTTACTTAATATACTTTAAGGAAATTAATATAAAAAATATTATATATTTTTATATATTAGTTTAGTAAGGCTAGTTAATATATTTATAGCTTAATATACTTAGTAATTTAAAAGGGTTTAATAAATCTTAAAGTAAGTTTTTTTTTCTTTTTTTTAAGCCTTAAGTTCTTAGTTAAAAGTATAATTAATTATTTTTATTTAAATTTTATTTCTTAGTACTTTATATTAAAGTATTTTACTTATTTTTTTATAGTATTTTATTAGTATATTATAAGCTTATTTCTTAGCTTTTATAGTTTTTTTATTTTATATTAAACTTTTAAGACTTTTCCCTTAAAGCTAATATTTTTAATAATAATATAAAATTCTAAGTTAAAATCTATTAAAGCTTTATTTAAAGTAACTTTTATTATTATATTAATTTCTAAGTTATAAGTAAACTAAACTATTTATAGAAGTTTTAACTAGATATTTTAGTTATTTTTAATAAAGTATTATAAATAATAACTAAGTATTTAGTTTATCTTTTTTATTTATTTATTAATTTAAAGGTAAAATACTATTAATAGTTTTTACTTTATCTTAAAGTAATAATATAATTTTAATTAAAAAGTACTTATAAAGATAAACCTTTTATTAAAAATAATACCTTTAGGTACTTTAAACTATAATTTAATCTTTTTATAAAAAAGCTTAGTAAATTTAAAAGTAATAATCTTAGTAAAAATAAGTAAAAATTATATAAACTTTATAAATTTATTAACTATTACTAAGATTATATTAATTAACTAGCTTTTAAAAAGTACTAATAATAATCTTATTATAAAGTTTATAAAGATTTTTTTAAAAAAATATAATAAAATTAGTAAGCTTTTAAGCTATTTATAAGGTTAATATCTTTTAAATATTACTTTTTAATAAGTACTATATATAAAAATATATTATTTTATATTAGTTTTTAAGCCTTTTTAGTAAAGCTTTTTTTAAATTAGCTTTTAAGTTTTTTTAATACTAAAATAGCTTACTAAAAGATTATTATAATATAGCCTTAGTATTTTTTTTTTTAAATTAAAGTCTAGTAATATATAAAGTTAGTCCTTAAAGTAAAAAAGTTTATTTTTAATCTTTTACTTTTAAAAGCCTTTTTTATAGTTTACTTAAAATATTTTATCCTTTTAGCTAGGTATTAACTTATTTCTTAACTATATAAATTAAATTAGTTTAATTAGTAGCTTTAATACCTTATCTTTTAATAGACTTTCTTAATATAAAAATTAAGTTACTATTTTATTAAAAATTACTATAAATAATTTTAATATTTCTTAAAACTATATATTTAAATTAGGTTTCTAGCCTATAATATTTATATTACTTAATAGTAAAGCTAGGTTATTTTTAATACTTAAGGATATTTTATTTACCTTTAACTTACCTAAGGTTTAAAATAAAATCTTTCCTTTTATAAGTATTTTACTTAACCTTTTTTTTAGCTTTTAACCTTTTATTATAGCTTATACTTTTACTATCTTATTTTTTAAAGATTTAATTAAGTCTAGCTTATAGTATTTCTTTTTTTTAACTTTTAAAGGTCTTAAAAGGATATTAATAGAATTTATTAATCCTTTTTTATACTTAATTATAAAGTTATAGGTTATTAAATATAAGTACTATTATACTTACTTTTTATTTAATTTAATATTTTTTATAAATAACTAAAAGTTTTAGTAATTATTTAGGACTTTTATTTATTTTAAAGTACTTTTAAGGTAATATTACTAGTATTTAAATAACTTTATAATAACTATTATTTTCTAATTAAAAATACTATATTATTTTTTAAGGTTATTAAACTTTTAGGATTAAAATATAATAAAGTAATATCTTTTTTTATTATCTAATTAAAAAAAGATACTAACTATAATATAATTTAATATATTTATTTTAATATAAATATATTTTTTAAAATTAAAATACCTTAAAATTAAGGCCTTTTTAAACTTAGTAATAAAGGCTTAAAATACTTACTTTTTTTAGTTATTTAACTTTATACTTTTTAGTTTCTTTTTATTTTAGTTTCTTTTTAAGAAAGCTATAAAAGGCATTATAACCTTTAAGTAACTATAAATAAACTATCTATAAAAGTTATAAAACCTTAGGAAGACTTATACTTTTTTATAAGTAATAAGTTTAGGCTACTTAGTAATAATTTAAATCCTTACTAGGTCTATCTTAATACCCTTAGTAATTAAAATAAATCCTAAAAACTTAACTTAATTTTAGTAAAAGGTATATTTAAAGGGTTTTATATATAATTTAATTACCTTTATTTTTTTAAGGATTTAACTTAAATATTAAGTATATTTTTCCTTTATTTTTAAAAAAACTAAAATATTATTTAAATAAACTATATAAATTATATTTATAAAACCCTAAAGGGCTTAGTAAATATAGTATTAAAATATAATAAGTATATTAACTAGTTTAAATAGTATTATTATATATTTAAAATAGCTATAATAAGTTTAAAAAGCGGTTTTTTACTTATTTCCTTTATATATATAAATCTAGTAATATATATTCTTAATATTAATCTTAAAGAAATACTTTACTTTTTAAATTCTATTTATAATTTTTAATATTAAGAGTAAAAGGTAATAGTTTTTAATTATAATAATATTTAACTTTTAGTAATTTATATAAAAATATAAACTTTTATCCTTTTTAAGGATAAAAAGGATAGGTAACCTAGCTAGGCTTTTAAAAAAGTAAATTTAGCTAGTTTTTAAGTTTTTCTAAATATACTTATAAAGTTTCTTAAGTTTTACTTAAAATAAAAGGTAAATTAAACTATAAAATAGCTTTTTTCTTTCTTTAAGGTTAATTATATAGTTAGTTTTTTTAAAGTTAGGTATTTTAATTACCTTATTATAGCTAAAGACCTTAATATAGGCCTTAAGTTTAGGAAAAATACCTTTAAATTAGTTTAGTTTTTAAAGTTCTTTATTAAAAAGTAAGTAAGGCTTATTAATAATAGTAATAGTAAAGATCTTAGCTTAGTTATAAGTTTTTTTTAAAAATTACTAAAGTTTTAAAAGTTTAAGTCCTTTATAGTAACCCTTAAACTACTATTTCCTTATCTTAAAGTTAGCTATAATTTAAAGGTTTTTTAAAGTAATAATAAAAAAAAGTATTAGTTCTTTTTAGTCTTTTTTATTAATATTTATTAAATTTTAAGTAGTTTTATATATTTATTTTTAGTAATTAGTTATAGTTAAAAGTACTTTTTAATATCCTATTATCTTAAGTTAGCTATTATTAGCTTTTTAAAAGGAAATATTAGTATTTTTTAATTATTAAAATCCTTAGAATCTTATAAAGGTTTTACTAATAGTATTTATTTTTATACTATAATTAATATAAGCCTAGGCTAATATACTTTTATAACCTTAGACCTTAATTATAATAAAAATTTTTCTTTTAAACTTAATTTAAAGTAAATCTAGGTTATATTTAGTATTTATTATAAAGGTATTAACTAAGAATTAATCTATATTTTTAATTAAGTTTAGTTTTTTAATTTTCTTATTTAATTAGTTTTTTTTAATATAAAATAACTTTAAAAGTAATACCTAGTTTTATAATAATTATAGTATTTTACTAAGCTTAGGTTTTTATTTTTATTTTTATTTTTATCTTTTAAGGTTTAAATAAAGGTTTAGTTTAGGTTACTTTTTTAAGGGTATTAATAAGGAAATATCCTTATTTATTTTTATAATTAGTATAGTTTTTTCTTAATTAGTAAGGTATTAATTATAGTTATAATATATTTATTCTTTTTATTAAATATATTTTATAGTTATTATACTAACTAAACTAATTCTTTTTATATTTTAAGAAATTTAACTTTTCCTTAAAATACTATAGTATTTTTAAGTATTAGTAATAATTTTATATAGTACTAATAAATATAAGTTACTTATTTTAGCTTATATAAAAAGTAATTCTTAATAAATATAAAGTACTTATAGAAATCTTAAGGAAACTAGCTAGGTTATTAGTAAGTATACTTAAGTTAAGCTATAATAAAAATCTAGTAATTTCTTTTATTTTTTATAAGGATTAGAAACTATTTTTTAAAAGCTTTTTAATTCCTTTTAAAGGCCTTTTTCTTTTCCTAGGATTATTTATTTAAATAACTAAACTATATTAATTTAGTATTTAAGGTTATATTATTATAAATAAAGAGAATTTTACTTTTATTAATATAGTATTATTTTTATATTTCTTTAAAGCTTTAATTTATATTATTAAGCTATTTATTTTTTTTTTAAAAAGTAATTAAGTACTTAAAAGTAATAATATTCTTTACTTTAACTTTACTTTTTAAAAAAAAGAAAAATAAGCTAGCTTTAGCCTAATAGTAACTTAATAAAGTATTATTTAGGTTATAATTTAAGCTTTTAGTATTAAGTATATTTTTTTAAGGGTTTAGGTTATTTTTTTTTTAGTTATTAAAAAGAGTTTAAAGTTAGTTTTTTTAAATAAGTTACTTTAGTTTCTTTTTTTATTATTAAAAGGTAAGCTTTACTTTAAGTTACTTAATTCTTTTTTTTAAGGTAATAATATAAGTAGTATTAATAAGGGTTTAAGTTATTTTATATATTATAATTTAAAATAACTTTTCTTTAGTTATTTAGGTAAAGTTAGTAGTAATTTTTTAAGGTTTTAGTACTAATTTATTTAGTTTAGTATTAAAAGTAGTAGTTTATTATAAGTTAATTATTATAATTAAGTAGCTTAGGGTAAAAGCTTTAAAATTATTATAGTATTTTAGTAATAAAGGCTAGGTAGGTATAATAGTATTATATTAACTAAAGCTTAAGGAGGTAAGAATTTAATATAAGGGATTTTTTTAATAAAGTTAGGAAGGTCTTAGGGTTATATATTAGATATATAAGGCTAGTTAGCCTTATCTTTAAGAAGCTATTATAAAGACTAACTATATAATTAACTTTAAAGAAAAAAAGAAACTACTTTATAGTTTAATTTACTTTTTATTTTAGGTAGAACTTAAAGAACTTTATAAATATATTTAAAAAAACCTAAAAATTAGCTAAATTTACCCTTTTAAAAGCCTAGCTAGGTTACTTATCCTTTTTATTTTTAAAAAGGATAAAAGCTTATATTTTTATATAGATTACTAAGGGCTAAATACTATTATTATTAAGAATTATTACTTTTTATTTTTAATATTAAAAATTATAAATAAAATCTAAAAAATAAAGTACTTTTTTAAAATTAATATTAAAAAAATATATTATTAGATTTATATATATAAAAAAAATAAGTAAAAAACTACTTTTTAAACTTATTATAGCTATTTTAAATATATAGTAATACTATTTAAACTAGTTAATATATTTACTATATTTTAATATTATATTTACTAAGCTCTTTAGAGTTTTATAAATATAATTTATATAGTTTATTTAAATAATATTTTAGTTTTTTTAAAAATAAAAAAAAAATATACTTAATATTTAGGCTAAATCCTTAAAAAAATAAAAGTAATTAAATTATATATAAAACCTTTTAAATATACTTTTTACTAAAACTAAGTTAAATTCTTAAGATTTATTTTAATTACTAAAAGTATTAAGATAGACTTAGTAAGGATTTAAACTATTACTAAGTAGCCTAAACCTATTACTTATAAAAAAGTATAAGTTTTTTTAAGGTTTTATAACTTTTATAAATAGTTTATTTATAGTTACTTAAAGGTTATAGTACTTTTTATAGCTTTTTTAAAAAAAAACTAAAATAAAAAAAAATTAAAAAGTATAAAGTTAAATAATTAGAAAAAGTAAGTATTTTAAGCCTTTATTATTAAGTTTAAAAAGGCTTTAATTTTAAAGTATTTTAATTTTAAAAAATATATTTATATTAAAATAAATATATTAAATTATATTATAGCTAGTATCTTTTCTTAACTAAATAATAAAAAAAAATACTACTTTATTATATTTTAATTTTAAAAGTTTAATAACTTTAAAAAATAATATAGTACTTTTAATTAAAAAATAATAGCTATTATAAAGTTATTTAAGTATTAGTAATATTACTTTAAAGGTACTTTAAAATAAGTAAAAGTCCTAAGTAATTACTAAAACTTCTAGTTATTTATAAAAAATACTAAATTAAATAAAAAGTAAGTATAATAATATTTATATTTAATAACTTATAACTTTATAATTAAATATAAAAAAAAATTAATAAATTCTATTAATATTTTTTTAAAACTTTTAAAAATTAAAAAAAAGAAATACTATAAGTTAAATTTAATTAAATTTTTAAAAAATAAAATAATAAAAGTATAAGCTATAATAAAAAATTAAAAGCTAAAAAAAAAATTAAATAAAATACTTATAGAAAAAAAGATTTTATTTTAAACCTTAAATAAGTTAAAAGTAAATAAGATATTTTTAAGTATTAAAAATAACCTAGCCTTATTATTAAGTAATATAAATATTATAAGCTAAAAACCTAGTTTAAATATATAGTTTTAAGAAATATTAAAATTATTTATAGTAATTTTTAATAAAATAATAACTTAATCTTTATATTAAAAAAGTCTATTAAAAAATAAAATATTAAAGCTACTAATTAAACTAATTTAACTTATATAGTTAAAAAATAAGTTAATATCTAGCTAAAAGAATAAAATATCTTAAATAAACTATAAAAAAAGCTTTTAAAAGTAAAAAATTAAAAATAAACTCTTTTACTTTAAAAACTAACTTTATATATTACTAAACTTTAATTTAAAAAAAAAAAAACTAAGGCTATATTATAATAATCCTTTAGTAAGCTATTTTAATATTAAAAAAACCTAAAAGCTAATTTAAAGAAAGCTTTATTAAAAAGGCTTAAAAACTAATATAAAATAGTATATTTTTATATATAATATTTACTAAAAAGTAATATTTAAAAGATATTAACCTTATAAATAGCTTAAAAGCCTATTAATTTTATTATATTTTTTTAAAGAAATTTTTATAAACTTTATAATAAAGCTATTATTAATACTTTTTAAAGGCTAGCTAGTTAATATAATTCTAGTAATAGTTAATAAGTTTATAAAATTTATATAATTTTTATTTATTTTTATTAAGATTATTACTTTTAAACTTACTAAGCTTTTTTATAAAAAGATTAAACTATAGTTTAAAGTATTTAAAGGTATTATTTTTAATAAAAAGTCTATTTTTATAAATACTTTTTAGTTAAAATTATATTATTACTTTAAAATTAAGTAAAAGCTATTAATAATATTTTATCTTTAAATTAATAAGTAAATAAAAAAAATAAATTAAATACTTAATTACTATTTATAATATTTTATTAAAAATAACTAAAATATTTAACTAAAACTCTTATAAATAGCTTAGTTTACTTATAACTTAGGAATTAATATAATAATAGAAATTACTTTAAATAAAGCTTTAATAAGTTTTAACTTAGAATTTTATATTATTACTAAAAATATTAGCTTTAAAGGAAAAGTCTTAGAAGTTTAATATAAAATAAAAAAACTATAAAAACTAAAAAATAAGCTTATAATATATTAATAAAATACTATAAAAAAATAAGTAAAATACTTTAATATAAAGTATTAAAAAATAAAATTTAAATAAAAATAACTAATTATATTTTTAATTAAAAACTTAAAGCTTAAAAAAAAAAAAAAAAAATTTACTTTAAAATTTATTAAACCTTTTAAAATTAATAAATATATTAAAATATAATTATATTAACTAACCTTATTAAATTAATATATAAAAATATATAAAATTTTAAAAATAAGTCTTTTTAAAGTATATTAAATAAAAAACTATAAAAAGTATAGTTTTTTATTAATACTAAACTTTAAAAAAAAAATAATTAATAAAAAGTTAAATAAATTAAAAAAAAAAAGAAAATTTATAAAAAACTATATTATTTTATAAAATAAAAAGGATAGTTAGTAAAATATAATTAATAAGTTATTACTATAAATATAAAAAATATACTATAAATTATAGTAATATAAGTTAAGTTTTAAATTAAATTAAAAAAGTAAAAAATTAAAGTTATAAATTAAGATAGCTTTATAGAAATAAAAATAACTAAAAAAAAGTATTAATTAAGTTTAAAGATATTAGCTATAAAAATACTAAATATAAGTAAAAATAACTATAAAAACTATAAGTAAATCTCTTTTTATTTTAACTTAAAAACTACTAAAACTAACTATAATAATAACTATAAAAAACTAAGCTATTATAATACTAATTAAGTATTTAAGCTAATTTATTATAATCTTTTATAATATAAATTTAAAAGTAACTAAAAGTATACTTAATAAAGCCTTATATACTTAAAGGAAAATACTTATATTTTCTAAAAGTTATAAAATTTAAACTTATAATAAAAAGTAAAATAATTATTAATACTATTAAAAAGTCTATTATTTTAGCCTTTATAGTTAAAGAAAAAAATAGTAAATTAAAATAAGATTAAACTATTATATACTAAGCTTTAGTTATAAGTAATATTTCTTAAGTAATCTAAGTAAAAAACCTTTAAATAATAAAAAAAAGTTAATTAAAAAATAAATAATATATAAAAGGTAATTATAAAATAAAACTTTAAGGATTTTTAATACTTATAATAATACTTTAAAACTAAATTATAATATTTATAAGTATTAAAATAAAATAAATAATTAATATAATACTTTTATAAAAATTAGTAATTAATATAAAGCTAAACTTAAAAAGCTTAATATAAAGCTTAAAAGTTTTAGTAAAGTTATTATTTAAATTTTTAATTACTTAAAAGTAAAAAGTAAAAATAATAACTTATTAAGCTATATATTTAATATTTATTATTTTTAAAAATAAAATTTAAAAAATATAAAAATACTTTTAAATCTTAAAAAACTTATTATTATAAAAGTAAAGATATATTTTAATATAAATATAATAATAAATTATAATAATTTAAATATATAAAAAAAAAGCTTTTTAAATTAAAATATATTAATATTAATATAAAAAATAAATAAATTAATTTATAAAAAAGGCTTTAATATTAAATAAAAAAAAGTTAGTACTATAAGTAATATATAAAGCTATAAAAAATACTATTAATTAATAAAAAGTATAAGTAAGTTTTTTATAAGTATTACTATAAAATTAAAGCTAACTATTAGTAATAATAATAATTACTATTAAAAATATAAACTTATATATAGTTATAATATTTTTTTAATTACCTTTAAAAATCTTAAAAAGCTTAGTTAATATTAATAAGTAATAATATTATAAAAAAAAAAAAAAACTTATAAATAATAATAGCTTTTATTAATAATATATTTATTATACTTAAAGGTAACTAGGTTATTATAAGTATAATTAATATAAGTAAAGTAATATAAATTACTTAAGTTTTTAAGATTTAAAAAAATAGCCTTAAAACCTTTTTAAAAGTAATAAATATAAAAAGAATATATATAAAAAAAGTAAATATAATTAAAAGGTTTAAAAGGAACTTTAAGCTTACTAAGGACTTTAATACTAACTATAGGCTTATT
>JACWFA010000108.1:0-10895 GCA_017579625.1 Fusarium sororula
GTACTTTACTTATCTTTTTATAGTATTTTATTAATATATTATAAGCTTATTTTTTAGCTTTTATAGTTTTTTTATTTTATATTAAACTTTTAAAACTTTTTTTTTAAAGTTAATATTTTTAGTAATAATATAAAATTTTAAGTTAAAATCTATTAAAGCTTTATTTAAAGTAACTTTTATTATTATATTAATCCTTAAGTTATAAATAAACTAAACTATTTATAAAAGTTTTAATTAAATATTTTAATTATTTTTAATAAAATATTATAAATAATAATTAAGTATTTAGTTTATTTTTTTTATTTACTTATTAATTTAAAAGTAAAATATTATTTATAGTTTTTATTTTATCTTAAAGTAATAATATAATTTTAATTAAAAGGTATTTATAAAAATAAACCTTTTATTAAAAATAATACCTTTAAGTATTTTAAATTATAATTTAATCTTTTTATAAAAAAGCTTAGTAAGTTTAAAAGTAATAATTTTAATAAAAATAGGTAAAAATTATATAAATTTTATAAACTTATTAATTATTATTAAAATTATATTAACTAGCTAGCCTTTAAAAAGTATTAGTAATAGCCTTATTATAAAGTTTATAAAAACTTTTTTAAAAAAATATAATAAAATTAGTAAGCTTTTAAGCTATTTATAAAATTAATATTTTTTAAATATTACTTTTTAGTAAATACTATATATAAAAATATATTATTTTATATTAATTTTTAAGCCTTTTTAATAAAGCTTTTTTTAAATTAGCTTTTAAGTTCTTTTAATACTAAAATAGCTTATTAAGGGATTATTATAATATAATTTTAGTATTTTCTTTTTTAAATTAAGATCTAGTAATATATAAAGTTAGTCCTTAAAATAAAAGAATTTATTTTTAATTTTTTACTTTTAAAAGCCTTTTTTATAATTTACTTAAAATATTTTATTTTTTTAATTAAATATTAACTTATTTCTTAATTATATAAGTTAAATTAGTTTAATTAATAGCTTTAATATTTTATTTTTTAATAAACTTTTTTAATATAAAAATTAAATTACTATTTTATTAAATATTATTATAAATAACTTTAATATTTTTTAAAATTATATATTTAAATTAAATTTTTAGCTTATAATATTTATATTATTTAGTAATAAAGCTAAGTTATTTTTAATACTTAAGGATATTTTATTTACTTTTAATTTATTTAAAGTTTAAAATAAAATATTTTTCTTTATAAGTATTTTATTTAATTCTTTTTTTTACTTTTTAACTTTTTATTATATTTTATAATTTTACTATTTTATTTTTTAAAAATTTAATTAAATTTAATTTATAGTATTTTATTTTTTTAACTTTTAAAATTCTTAAAAAAGTATTAATAAGATTTATTAATTTTTTTTTATATTTAATTATAAAGTTATAAGCTATTAAATATAAATATTATTATATATATTTTTTATTTAATTTAATATTTTTTATAAATAATTAAAAGTTTTAGTAATTATTTAAGATTTTTATTTATTTTAAAGTATTTTTAAAGTAATATTATTAATACTTAAATAACTTTATAATAATTATTATTTTTTAATTAAAAATACTATATTATTTTTTAAAATTATTAAACTTTTAAAATTAAAATATAATAAAGTAATATTTTATTTTTATTTAATTAAAAAAAGATATTAATTATAATATATTTTAATATATTTATTTTAATATAAATATAATTTTTAAAATTAAAATACTTTAAAATTAAAGCTTTTTTAACCTTTATAATAAAAACTTAAAATATTTACTTTTTTTAATTATTTAACTTTATATTTTTTAGTTTTTTTTTATTTTAACTTTTTTTAAAAAAAACTATAAAAAATATTATAATTTTTAAATAATTATAAATAAATTATTTATAAAAGTTATAAAATTTTAAAAAAACTTATATTTTTTTATAAATAGTAAATTTAAATTATTTAATAATAATTTAAATTTTTTTTAAATTCTTTTTAATATTTTTAATAATTAAAATAAATTTTAAAGATTTAACTTAATTTTAATAAAAAATATATTTAAAGGATTTTATATATAATTTAATTACTTTTATTTTTTTAAAAATTTAACTTAAATATTAAATATTTTTTATTTTTATTTTTAAAAAAATTAAAATATTATTTAAGTAAATTATATAAATTATATTTATAAAATCTTAAAAAGTTTAATAAATATAATATTAAAATATAATAAATATATTAATTAATTTAAATAGTATTTTTTTATATTTAAAATAGCTATAATATATTTAAAATATAGTTTTTTTTTTTTATAAATATAAATTTAATAATATATATTTATAATATTAATTTTAAAAAAATACTTTATTTTTTAAATTTTATTTATATTTTTTAATATTAAAAATAAAAAGTAATAGTTTTTAATAATAATAGTATTTAACTTTTAATTATTTATATAAAAATATAAGCTTTTATTTTTTTTAAAAATAAAAAAAATAAATAACTTAATTAGATTTTTAAAAAAGTAAATTTAATTAATTTTTAAATTTTTTTTAAATATATTAATAAAGCTTTTTAAGTTTTATTTAAAATAAAAAGTAAATTAAATTATAAAATAGTTTTTTTTTTCTTTAAAGTTAATTATATAATTAGTTTTTTTAAAGTTAAGTATTTTAATTACTTTATTATAGCTAAAGACTTTAATATAAGCCTTAAGTTTAGGAAAAATACCTTTAAGTTAATTTAATTATTAAAGTTTTTAATTAAAAAGTAAGTAAAGCTTATTAATAATAATAATAATAAAAACTTTAGGTTAATTATAAATCTTTTTTAAAAATTACTAAAATTTAAAAAGTTTAAGTTTTTTATAATAATTTTTAAATTACTATTTTTTTATTTTAAAGTTAATTATAATTTAAAAGTTTTTTAAAGTAATAATAAAAAAAAGTATTAGTTTTTTTTTATTTTTTTTATTAATACTTATTAAACTTTAAGTAATTTTATATATTTATTTTTAGTAATTAGTTATAATTTAAAGTACTTTTTAATATTTTATTATTTTAAGTTAATTATTATTAGCTTTTTAAAAAGAAATATTAATAATTTTTTATTATTAAAATCCTTAAAATTTTATAAAAGCTTTATTAATAATATTAATTTTTATATTATAATTAATATAAACTTAAGTTAATATATTTTTATAATTTTAAATTTTAATTATAATTTAAAGTTTTTATTTAAATTTAATTTAAAGTATATTTAAGTTATATTTAGTATTTATTATAAAAGTATTAATTAAAGATTAATTTATATTTTTAATTAAATTTAATTATTTTATTTTTTTATTTAATTAGTTTTTTTTAATATAAAGTAATTTTAAAAGTAATACTTAGTTTTATAGTAAATATAGTATTTTACTAAGTTTAGGTTTTTATTTTTATTTTTATTTTTATTTTTTAAAATTTAAATAAAAGTTTAATTTAAATTATTTTTTTAAAAGTATTAATAAAAAAATATTTTTATTTATTTTTAAAATTAATATAGTTTTTTTTAATTAATAAGGTATTAAATATAATTATAATATATTTATTATTTTATTAAATATATTTTATAATTATTATATTAATTAAATTATTTTTTTTTATATTTTAAAAAATTTAACTTTTTTTTAAAATACTTTAATATTTTTAAGTATTAATAGTAATTTTATATAGTATTAATAAATTTAAATTATTTACTTTAACTTATATAAAAAGTAATTTTTAATAAAAATAAAATATTTATAAAAATCTTAAAAAAACTAACTTAATTATTAATAAATATACTTAATTAAAAATAAATATAGTTTTTTTTAATTAATAAAGTATTAAATATAATTATAATATATTTATTTTTTTATTAAATATATTTTATAATTATTATATTAATTAAATTAATTTGTTTTATATTTTAAAAAATTTAACTTTTTTTAAAAATACTTTAATATCTTTAAGTATTAATAATAATTTTATATAGTATTAATAAATTTAAATTATTTACTTTAACTTATATATAAAGTAATTTTTAATAAAAATAAAATATTTATAAAAATCTTAAAAAAACTAATTTAATTATTAATAAATATACTTAAGCTAAGTTATAATAAAGATTTAGTAATTTCTTTTATTTTATATAAAAATTAATAACTATTTTTTAAAAGCTTTTTAATTCCTTTTAAAGGCTTTATTATTTTTTTAAGATTATTTATTAAAGTAATTAAATTATATTAATTTTTTATTTAATATTTTATTATTATAAATAAAAAATTCTTTACTTTTATTAATATAATATTATTTATATATTTCTTTAAAGTATTAATTTATATTATTAAGTTATTTATTTTTTTTATAAAAAGTTATTAAGTATTTAAAAATAATAATATTTTTTATTTTAACTTTACTATTAAAAAAGAAAAATAAACTAATTTAAGCTTAATAATAACTTAATAAAGTATTATTTAAGTTATAATTTAAGCTCTTAATACTTTAAAGATTTTTTTAAGGATTTAAATTATTTTTTTTTTAAATATTAAAAAAGGTTTAAAGTTAGTTTTTTTAAATAAATTACTTTAGTTTTTTTTATTATTATTAAAAAGTAAGTTTTACTTTAAGTTATTTAATTCTTTTTTTTAAAGTAATAATATAAGTAATATTAATAAAGGTTTAAGTTAATTTATATATTATATTTTAAAATAACTTTTTTTTAATTATTTAAGTAAAGTTATTAATAACTTTTTAAGGTTTTAATATTAATTTATTTAATTTAATATTAAAAGTAGTAATTTATTATAAGTTTATTATTATAACTAAATAGCTTAAAGTAAAAGCTTTAAAATTATTATAGTATTTTAGTAATAAAGGCTAGATAAATATAATAATATTATATTAACTAAAGCTTAAGAAAATAAAAATTTAATATAATAGATTTTCTTAATAAAGTTAAAAAAGTCTTATAGTTATATATTAAATATATTAGGCTAGTTAGCCTTATCCCTAAGTAGCTATTATAAATACTTAATTAAAATAACTAAGTAAATTTTTTATTAATTAAAAAGCTTTAATTTATAAGCTAAGTTATTTATTACTTATTTAATATAAAAAGAACTAGTTTACTATTATAACTATTTTTTAAATAGCTTTTTTAAAAGATTATAGCTATTATAAAGTTATAAATAAATATAATTTCCTTTTTTTAATATAATAAAATAATACTTTTTATTATATTAATACTTTTTCTTTATAGTAATAAAGTTAATTATTAACTATACTTTTTTATAAATAATATTTTAAAAATAAAAAAGCTAATAATATTTTTTATTAAAATAATAAAATTAAAAATACTTTTAAACTTAAATTTATAAATAAATTTATATATACTTACTTTAATTTTTATATTATATACTTTATTTAAATTTTATTAAAATACTAAAAGAATATAAAATTAGTTAGTTAAAGAATATTTAATATAGTAAAAATATAATATAATCTTAATAGTTTAATTTTTCCTTTTAAATAGTTTATTAGCTTTAAGGTAATATATAGTAATTATAATAAGCCTATATTTAAATTTACTTTATAGCTTTTTTAAAAATAGTAAAGTAAACTTTTTATTTTTATTAAAAATAATTACCTTAGGAATTCCTTAATTTACTATTAGTAATTATTATAATAAAATAAGTATTTAATTCTTAATACTATATATAAAATATTTAAAAATTAAAAAGTATTATTTACTTACTATATAGATAATAGTTATAAGTTAATTAAAAAGATTAAATTTTTAAATAGCTTTTAGGCTTTTTATAAATAATAAAAAAAGAAATTAGTAATAAAGTTAATAGTAATTATATATATAAATATAATAAAAAGGTAAATTAATATATAATTATTAATTTTTTATTACTAGTTTATTTATCTTAAATAATTTATCTTATAGCTATAAATATACTTTTAAATTTTTATAGTTAGGTTATAAACTAATAGTTTTAATAGTTTATTTATTATTTTTTTTATTTTAAAATAGTTTTAGTCCTTATATATTATTTATAAAATCTTATTAATTATAAAATATAAAATATATAATTAAAAGTATTTATTAATTTACTTATAATATAGTAAGCTATCTTTAAAAGTAAAAAGTATACTTTACTTTAAAGTAAAGATAATATCCTTACTATTTAGTTAATTTATATTAATAAGCTTATTAGTTATATTAAAAATTATCTTTAAAATTAGTAAATACTTAATATTATTAATATATTTTTAAATAAACTAATTTTTTATTTTTTAAGATATAACTAATTTTATACTTATATATATATTATTAAAAGTAATATAGTCTAGGTAAAGCCTATAAGTATTTCTATTAATTATTAGTACTTTAAGGTAATTAAAAGTATTAAAAATAAAGTTCTTTTATTTAAAAATATAAAAAATATAAAGATTATATTTTAAAAGATAAATAAAAGTATTAATTAACCTTTTATTAATATAATTAGTACTTATTATATTTAATATAGTTTTCTTAATAATTTACTTTATTACTAAGTAATTTATAAAGATAATAAAAGACCTTTTAAAAAATCTAATATATACTTTTAGTCTTTTTATTACCTATATTAATACTACTATTTTTAATTTAGTTAAGCTATATCTTATTTTACTTACTATTATAGTTTTACTAATAAAGTAAATAAATATAATAATATTAAAAGGAATATAAGTTCCTTTTTTTTTAAATATACTTTTCTTTTATATAATATAAAGTAGCTTTAAAGCCTTACTAAATACTAATATTAAGTTAAAAAAAAGTATTTTTTTAAATTAAAATAAACTAGGCTTTTATTAAAAGTAATTTATTTTTAAATTATTTAAAATATAATCTTTTTTATTAATATAAAATTATAATATATAATTTTAATATATAACTTTTTTTTTATTACTATTAATTATTTTATTATTATTTTTACTTTTAGCTAATAAAATAACCTTTTAATTTTATAGTAATTTTATAATTTTAATATAATATAAAATAAAATATTAAATATATTTTATAGCTTTAATATACTATTTAAGTACCATAAGTTATTATAAAGAATTTAGTTTAGTAAAGATAGTAACTCTTTTTACTATTATTAATAGTTTAAAAGTATTAATATAAAATCTTAATACTTAAGTATTAAAATATACTATTTAGCTTTTAGTTAGTAAAATAAATAAGTTCTTTAAAATAAAAAGCTTAAAAAGTATATTTAGGTACTAAGTATATTTCTTTATAAACTTAAAAAAGATTATAATATTATTAATAAAAGTATAATAAAACCTATAATATAAATATATAAGTCTATTTATATATTATTAAGTATATACTAAAAAGTTATAAAAACCTATAAAAATAACTATAAACCTTTTTAGTTTTTAATAATTAATAATTATAAATTTATTTTTATATTTTAAAGTTACTTTAAATTAAATAAAAAAGAAATATATTTATTATTAAGATATAAATTACTTTTTATAATACTATAATAATATTTTCTTACTTAGGTAATAAATAGCTATTAGAAATTATAACCTTATTTAAAGCTTTTAAATTAATAATTATTTACTTTTTTAGCTTTTTATTAATAACTTTTTAAATTATAAAAATAAAAGCTATAAAAAGTATAGGCTTTATTACTTATTTTATATATTTTTAATTATAAAGCTTATTAAAAATTTTATTAATTATACTTTAGTTTTTTAGTTTTTAAGTATATAGTTTTTAAGTAACTTAATACTTATATTAATTATTAATAAAAGGTATTATTATTAATTTATTTTTTAAAATATAAATAAAACTTAAATTTACCTATAAAGTAAAATACTTAATATATAGATTTTATATTTACTTAATAAACTTAAAATTATTATTATAAATATAAATCCCTTTTTAAGTTTTAATCTTAAGAAGATTTAAGTATCTTTAAATATATACTTAATATAATATATAAAGTATATTAGTAAGTATCTTAGTAATTACTAGCTTTACTTTCTTATTATTAGTAAAGGCTAAGTTAGTTTTTTTTATATTTAAAAATAATAAGTTAAAAAACTTCTTAACTTTTAATAATAATTACTTTTTTTTATTTTTTTATTACTTATAAAGTAGCTTTAAGTTTTTAATATTCTTTAAAATAGTACTTTTTACTTTTTATATTAAGTTTATAGTAGCCTTTATAATAATACTAAAAAAGAAAGTTAAAAAGCTATTTATAAATAAAAAAGTAATCTTACTTATAATTAAGGTACTAATCTTAGAAATTAAATTTATATTAAATAAAATTATAATATATTTTTTATTCTTAATAGCTTACTTTAAGGTACTTAAAGATATTAGCCTAGCTATAGCTATTAAAGTAAGCTTAGTAGCTTTTTATATATTAATAAAATATATTTAATTTCTTTTATATTTTTTAATATTTTTAATATTTTATTTTTTTAAATATATAATATTTTTATTAGTATTATTTATAATTACTACCTTAAAAGTAATACTTAAATTAATAAATATATTATAAGCTTTAAAAATATAATTATTAAATATAAAGGTTTTTTTTTAAGAACTTTTCTTTATATACTAAAAATAATATATATTTACCTAGTTAATATAATTATTAATTAAGTTATAATTACTTATTAATTTACCTTTTAAAATAGCTAAGAAATTATAAAAAAAATAAAAAAGTTATTAAAATTAATTTAATAAAGATATTTATTTATTATTATAATATTAATACTATATAGTACTATTTATTTATTACTTAATAAGGCTTTTAAAGATAATAATAATATTTTATTTTAAATCTAAGCTTTATAAGTAAAAATATCCTTTTTATTATATAGCTTTTTAACCTTATTATTAACTTATAATACCTACTTAAAAATAAGGCTAACTAACTTTATATATTTAATATATAACCCTAAGACCCTCTTAACTTTATTAAAAGAATCCCTTATATTAAATTCTTACTTCCTTAAGCTTTAGTTAATATAATACTATTATATTTACTTAGCCTTTATTATAAAAATACTATAATAATTTTAAAGCTTTTACCTTAAGTTACTTAATTGTAATAATTAACTTATAATAAATTATTACTTTTAATATTAAATTAAATAAATTAATATTAAAACCTTAAAAAGTTATTAATAACTTTACTTAAATAACTAAAAAAAAGTTATTTTAAATTATAATATATAAATTAACTTAAATCTTTATTAATATTACTTATATTATTACTTTAAAAAAAAGAATTAAATAATTTAAAGTAAAACTATAATAGCTACTTAGAAATAAGGCTAACTAGCCTTATATATCTAATATATAACCCTAAGACCTTCCTAACTTTATTAAGAAAATCCCTTATATTAAATTTTTACCTCTTTAAGCTTTAGTTAATATAATATTATTATACCTACCTAGCCTTTATTATTAAAATACTATAATAATTTTAAAGCTTTTACCTTAAGTTACTTAGTTATAATAATTAATTTATAATAAACTATTACTTTTAATACTAAACTAAATAAATTAGTACTAAAACCTTAAAAAGTTATTACTAACTTTACCTAAATAACTAAAGGAAAGTTATTTTAAACTATAATATATAAAATAACTTAAATTTCTATTAATATTACCTATATTATTACTTTAAAAAAAAGAATTAAGTAACTTAAAATAAAGCTAGCCTTTTAGTAATAAAAAAAAAATTTAAAGTAATTTATTTAAAAAAACTAATTTTAAACTCTTTTTAATAATTAAAAAAGAAATAACTTAAACCTTTAAGAAAATATTTTAAGTATTAAAAGCTTAAATTATAATTTAAATAATACTTTATTAAGTTATTATTAAATTAAAGCTAGCTTATTTTTTTTCTTTTTAAAAAGTAAAGTTAAGGTAAAAAATATTATTACTTTTAAGTATTTAATTACTTTTTAAAAAAAAAATAAATAGCTTAATAATATAAATTAAAGCTTTAAAAAAGTATAAAAATAATACTATATTAATAAAAATAAAATTCTTTTTACTTATAATAATATAACTTTAAATACTAAATTAATATAGTTTACTTATTAAAATAAATAATCTTAAGAAAAAAAAAAAGCCTTTAAAAAAAATTAAAAAGCTTTTAAAAAATAATCTTTAATTTTTATAAAAAATAAAGAAAATTACTAAATTTTTATTATAGCTTAACTTAAATATACTTATTAATAACTTAGTTAGTTTTTTTAAGACTTTTATAAGTACTTTATATTTATTAAAAATTACTTTTTATATAAGTTAAAGTAAGTAGCTTATATTTACTAGTACTACAGAGGTTGGGCCGAAAAGTTCTTGCCCATAAGAACTTACGCCATAACCAAGGACCCTTGTCAGGTACTGCAAGGTACAAAAGCCCTAGATCATTACAGGGAAAGCCTTCTGTAATAGGCCTATAGTTACAGGGCTTTTAGTAGCAAGCTGGAAATCTATTACTGATTATATCCCCTATAATAAGATTATAATCAGCAGCTGGCTTCTTGCTTAATGTATTTGATATATCTTAAGATAAGTGGGCCCACTAGCCACAGTTCCTTTTAGCAAGGACTTTACGGCCCATCCTCCGTATATAAAATTATTATTAATACTTAAAAATATTATAGTATTTTAAGGAAAAATTAAACTTTTTAAAATATAAAAAAAATTAGTTTAATTAATATAATAACTATAAAATATATTTAATAAAAAAAATAAATATATTATAATTATAATTAATACCTTATTAATTAAGAAAAAACTATACTAATTATAAAAATAAATAAAAATATTTTTTT
>JACWFA010000109.1:0-10276 GCA_017579625.1 Fusarium sororula
TTTATTTATTTTTTTTTTTTTTTTTTTATTTTTTTTTATTTTTTTTATTTTTTTTTTTTTATTTTTTTTTTTTTTTTTTTTTTTTTTTTTTTTTTTTTTTTTTTTTTTTATATAACATTTTTAGCTTATATTTTCTTTAGTTTTTACTTTTTATTTTTAATTTTAATTAATTAACTTTTTTATTATTATTTTTATTTTAATTTCCTTTTTTTATTATTATTATATTTAATAATAAGTTTAATAAGCCTATAGTTAATATTAAAATCTTTAGTAAGCTTAAAGTCCTTTTTAAACCTTTTAGTTATATTTACTTTTTTTATATATATTTCTTTTATATTTATTACTTTTAAAAAGGTTTTAAGGCTATTTTTTTAAACCTTAAGGAATTAAGTAATTTATATTACTTTACTAATATTAATTATACTTATAGTAATCTAATTACTTTTAAGTATAATAAATATACTATTAATAAAAGCTATTATTATTTATAAGTTTTTTCTTTTTTTTATAATACTATTACTTATTAATATTAACTAGGTTTTTTAAAATCCTTAAAAGTAACTAAGAAAATATTATAGCTATATATAAGTTTATATTCTTAATAATAATTACTATTATTACTAATAATTAGCCTTAACTTTATAGTAATATCTATAAAGAACTTACTTATACTTTTTATTAATTAATAATATCTTTTATAGCTATATATATTACTTATAGTACTATTTTTTTTTTTTTTAATATTAAAACCTTTTTTATAAATTAGCTTATTTATCTTTTATATTAATATTAATATATTTTAATTTAAAAAGCCTTTTTTTTATATACCTAAACTATTATAATTTATTATTATATTTATATTAATATATATTTTTATTTTTATAATAATAAGTCTTTTAAAACTTAAAAGTATTTTTTTATTTTTTAAATTTTATTTTTAAAGATAATAAATATTAAGTATATAATTTAATAAATTATTACTTTTACTTTTTATTTTTAAGTAATTAAAAGCTTAAATAATAATTTTATTAAAACTTTTAAATTTTATATTAAGTTTTTTAAATTTAGCTTTATATTAATTACTAATTTTTATAAAAGTATTATATTAACTATTTATTTTATTTTAATATTTATAAATATTATAATTTAGTTTTAAAATATTATTATAAGTATTAAAAACTTTTAAGGTTTTATTTTATAATTATTTTTTATATATTATTTATTTTTTAATTAATTTTTTTTTATTACTTAAAGGTTTTTAATTTAATTTACTTAAAAAATACTATTTATAGTTAAAGCTTAGTATTTAATAGTTTAATTTTATTTTAATTTATTATTATTTTTTTTAATTATAAAGACTAAAATAATAAACTTTTTAATAATATTAATAACTATTTTACTTTTTATAGTAAGTTTAAACTTTATAATCTTTAAAAAATATAAATATCTTTCTTTAAGTATATAAGGCTTTATTAAGTATACTTTTAATTACTTTTATATTTATATTATAAAAAATTATAATAAATTAGCTTAAATACTTAATTAATATTATAATAATTTAGTTTTTTATAATTATTATTATAGTTAATTTTAGTAGTTTTTTAAGTTAAAATAAAAAGAAATTTACTTATAGTTTTTATAATTACTTTTACTTATATTTAATATTTTTATAGCTAATATTTTTAGACTTAATTAATACTTTTTTTTAATTATTTTTATTTTTATAAAGCTACTTTAGTTTATAATTTTAATTTTTTACCTTTTAACTTAACTTAAAACTTAACCTATATTATTATAATTTATAGTATATTTTTTATATTTATAATAATAATTTATTAATTATACTTTACTAATTACTTTTTTTATTTTATAAAATAATATAGTTTTTTATAAATTTTCTTTTTTTTTTTAATTTATTTAACTTTTTATTAATTATTTTTTTCTTTAAAGTCTAGTATTAATAAGAAATTATATTCCTTATAGTTCCTTATTTAATATACTTTAAAGAAACTAATATAAAAAATATTATATATTTTTATATATTAATTTAATAAGGCTAGTTAATATACTTATAGCTTAATATACTTAGTAATTTAAAAAAGTTTAATAAATCTTAAAATAAGTTTTTTTTTCTTTTTTTTAAGTTTTAAGTTTTTAATTAAAAATATAATTAATTATCTTTACTTAAATTCTATTTTTTAATACTTTATATTAAAATACTTTACTTATTTTTTTATAGTATTTTATTAATATATTATAAGCTTATTTTTTAATTTTTATAGTTTTTTTATTTTATATTAAACTTTTAAAACTTTTTCTTTAAAGTTAATATTTTTAATAATAATATAAAATTCTAAGTTAAAACTTAATAAAGCTTTATTTAAAGTAATTCTTATTATTATATTAATCTTTAAGTTATAAATAAATTAAGCTATTTATAAAAGTTTTAGTTAAGTATTTTAATTATTTTTAATAAAATATTATAAATAATAATTAAGTATTTAATTTATTTTTTTTATTTATTTATTAATTTAAAGGTAAAATACTATTAATAGTCTTTACTTTATTTTAAAGTAATAATATAATTCTAATTAAAAAGTACTTATAAAAATAGACTTTTTATTAAAAATAATACCTTTAAGTACTTTAAATTATAGTTTAATTTCTTTATAAAAAAGCTTAGTAAGTTTAAAAGTAATAATCTTAATAAAAATAAGTAAAAATTATATAAATTTTATAAACTTATTAATTATTATTAAAATTATATTAATTAACTAGCCTTTAAAAAGTACTAGTAATAGCTTTATTATAAAGTTTATAAAGACTTTTTTAAAAAGATATAATAAAATTAATAGGCTTTTAAGCTATTTATAAGGTTAATATCTTTTAAATATTACTTTTTAGTAAATACTATATATAAAAATATACTATTTTATATTAATTTTAAGGCCTTTTTAATAAAGCTTTTTTTAAATTAGCTTTTAAGTTCTTTTAGTATTAAAATAGCTTACTAAAGGATTATTATAATATAGCCTTAGTATTTCCTTTTTTAAATTAAGGTTTAGTAATATATAAAATTAATCCTTAAAGTAAAAAAGTTTATTTTTAATTTTTTACTTTTAAAAGCCTTTTTTATAATTTACTTAAAATATTTTATTCTTTTAGCTAGGTATTAACTTATTTTTTAACTATATAAGCTAAATTAGTTTAATTAATAGCTTTAATACTTTATCTTTTAATAAACTTTCTTAATATAAAAATTAAATTACTATTTTATTAAAAATTATTATAAATAATCTTAATATTTCTTAAGATTATATATTTAAATTAGGTTTTTAGTTTATAATATTTATATTATTTAATAATAAGGCTAGATTATTTTTAATACCTATAAATATTTTATTTACCTTTAACTTACTTAAGGTTTAAGATAAAATCTTTTTTTTTATAAGTATTTTACTTAATTTCTTTTTTAGCTTTTAACTTTTTATTATAACTTATACTTTTACTATTTTATTTTTTAAGGCTTTAATTAAGTCTAGTTTATAGTATTTCTTTTTTTTAACTTTTAAAGATTTTAAAAAAATATTAATAAAATTTATTAATCCTTTTTTATATTTAATTATAAAGTTATAAATTATTAAATATAAATATTATTATATTTACTTTTTATTTAATTTAGTATTTTTTATAAATAATTAAAAGTTTTAGTAATTACTTAGGACTTTTATTTATTTTAAAGTATCTTTAAGGTAATATTATTAATACTTAAATAACTTTATAATAGCTATTATTTCCTAATTAAAAATACTATATTATTTTTTAAAGTTATTAAATTTTTAAAATTAAAATATAATAAAGTAATATTTTCTTTTATTATTTAATTAAAAAAAAATATTAATTATAATATAATTTAATATATTTATTTTAATATAAATATATCTTTTAAAATTAAAATACTTTAAAATTAAAGCCTTTTTAAACTTAATAATAAAGGCCTAAAATACTTACTTTTTTTAATTATTTAACTTTATATTTTTTAATTTCTTTTTATTTTAACTTTTCTTTAAAAAAGCTATAAAAAGCACTATAATCTTTAAGTAACTATAAATAAACTATTTATAAAAGTTATAAAACCTTAAAAAAACTTATATTTCTTTATAAATAGTAAATTTAAATTACTTAGTAATAATTTAAATTTTTATTAAGTCTATTTTAATACTTTTAATAATTAAAATAAATTCTAAAAACTTAATTTAATTTTAATAAAAGGTATATTTAAAGGGTTTTATATATAATTTAATTACTTTTATTTTTTTAAAGATTTAACTTAAATATTAAGTATATTCTTTTTTTATTTTTAAGAAAATTAAAATATTATCTAAATAAACTATATAAAGTATATTTATAAGGCCTTAAAAGGCCTAGTAAATATAATATTAAAATATAGTAAATATATTAGCTAGTTTAAATAGTATTACTATATATTTAAAATAGCTATAATAAGTTTAAAAAGCAGTTTTTTACTTATTTTTTTTATATATATAAATCTAGTAATATATATTTTTAATATTAATTTTAAAAAAGTATTTTATTTTTTAAATTTTATTTATAATTTTTAATATTAAAAGTAAAAGGTAATAATTCTTAATAATAATAGTATTTAGCTTTTAATAGTTTATATAAAAATATAAGTTTTTATCCTTTTTAAAGATAAAAAAAATAGGTAATTTAGCTAGGCTTTTAAAAAGGTAAATTTAACTAATTTTTAGGTTTTTCTAGATATATTTATAAAGTTTTTTAAGTTTTACTTAAAATAAAAAGTAAATTAAACTATAAAATAGTTTTTTTTTTTTTTTTAAAGTTAATTATATAATTAATTTTTTTAAAGTTAGGTATTTTAATTACCTTATTATAGCTAAAGATCTTAATATAAGCCTTAAATTTAAAGAAAATACCTTTAAATTAATTTAGTTTTTAAGGTTTTTTATTAAAAAGTAAATAAGGCTTATTAATAATAATAATAGTAAAAATCTTAGCTTAGTTATTAGTTTTCTTTAAAAATTACTAAGGTTTTAAGAGTTTAAGTTCTTTATAATAACTTTTAAATTACTATTTTTTTATTTTAAAGTTAGCTATAGTTTAAAGGTTTTTTAAGGTAATAATAAAAAGAAATATTAATTTTTTTTAGTTTTTTTTATTAATATTTATTAAACTTTAAATAGTTTTATATATCTATTTTTAGTAATTAATTATAATTAAAAGTACTTTTTAATTTTTTATTATTTTAAGTTAGCTATTATTAGCTTTTTAAAAAGAAATATTAATATTTTTTAATTATTAAAATCCTTAAAGTTTTATAAAGGTTTTATTAATAATATTTATTTTTATATTATAATTAATATAAGCTTAAATTAATATACTTTTATAACTTTAAACCTTAATTATAATAAAAATCTTTCTTTTAAATTTAATTTAAAGTAAATTTAAGTTATATTTAGTATTTATTATAAAGATATTAATTAAAAATTAATTTATATTTTTAATTAAGTTTAGTTTTTTAATTTCCTTATTTAATTAGTTTTTTTTAATATAAAGTAATTTTAAAAATAATATTTAGTTTTATAATAATTATAGTATTTTATTAAGCTTAGGTTTTTATTTTTATTTTTATTTTTATTTTTTAAGGTTTAAATAAAGGTTTAGTTTAAATTACTTTTTTAAGGATATTAATAAGAAAATATTTTTATTTATTTTTATAATTAGTATAGTTTCTTTTTAATTAATAAGGTATTAATTATAATTATAGTATATTTATTTTTTTTATTAAATATATTTTATAGTTATTATATTAGCTAAATTAATTTTTTTTATATTTTAAAAAATTTAATTTTTTTTTAAAATATTATAATATCTTTAAGTATTAATAGTAATTTTATATAATATTAATAAATATAAGCTATTTATTTTAATTTATATAAAAAGTAATCTTTAATAAATATAAAGTACTTATAAAAGTCTTAAAAAAACTAGCTAGGTTATTAATAAGTATACTTAAGTTAAGCTATAATAAAAATTTAGTAATTTTTTTTATTTTTTATAAAAATTAAGAATTATTTTTTAAAAGCTTTTTAATTCTTTTTAAAAGCCTTTTTTTTTTCTTAGGATTATTTATTTAAATAGCTAAATTATATTAATTTAATATTTAAGGTTATATTATTATAAATAAAAAAAACCTTATTTTTATTAATATAGTATTATTTTTATATTTTTTTAAAGCTTTAATTTATATTATTAAGCTATTTATCTCTTTTTTAAAAAGTAATTAAGTACTTAAATATAATAATATTTTTTACCTTAACCTTACCTTTTAAAAAAAAGGAAAATAAGCTAACTTTAGTTTAATAATAACTTAATAAAATATTATTTAAGTTATAATTTAAGCCTTTAGTACTAAAGATATTTTCTTAAGAGTTTAAATTATTTTTTTCTTAATTATTAAAAGAAATTTAAAATTAGTTTTTTTAAATAAGTTACTTTAATTTTTTTTCTTATTATTAAAAAGTAAGCTTTACTTTAAGTTATTTAATTTTTTTTTTTAAAGTAATAATATAAGTAATATTAATAAAGATTTAAATTATTTTATATATTATAGTTTAAAATAACTTTTTTTTATTTATTTAAGTAAAATTAGTAATAACTTTTTAAAGTTTTAGTACTAATTTATTTAATTTAGTATTAAAAGTAATAATTTATTATAAATTAACTATTATAACTAAGTAACTTAAAGTAAAAGCTTTAAAATTATTATAATATTTTAATAATAAAAGCTAGGTAGGTATAATAATATTATATTAACTAAAGCTTAAGAAAATAAAAATTTAATATAAAGGATTTTCTTAATAAAGTTAGGAAGGTCTTAAGGTTATATATTAAATATATAAGGCTAGTTAGCCTTATCCCTAAGTAGCTATTATAATTCTTTTTTTATTTTTAAAAAAACTAAAATATTATTTAAATAAACTATATAAATTATATTTATAAGACTTTAAAAGGCCTAGTAAATATAATATTAAAATATAATAAGTATATTAACTAGTTTAAATAGTATTACTATATATTTAAAATAGTTATAATAAATTTAAAAACTAGTTTTTTACTTATCTTTTTTATATATATAAATCTAATAGTATATATTTTTAATATTAATTTTAAAAAAATACTTTATTTTTTAAATTTTATTTATAATTTTTAATATTAAAAGTAAAAGGTAATAATTCTTAATAGTAATAGTATTTAACTTTTAATAATTTATATAAAAATATAAGCTTTTATTTTTTTTAAAAATAAAAAAAATAAGTAATTTAGCTAGGCTTTTAAAAAGGTAAATTTAATTAGTTTTTAGGTTTTTTTAAATATATTTATAAAGTTTTTTAAATTTTACTTAAAATAAAAAGTAAATTAAACTATAAGGTAATTCCTTTTTTTTCTTAAGATTAATTATATAATTAGTCTTTTTAAAATTAAGTATTTTAATTACCTTATTATAATTAAAAACCTTAATATAAGCTTTAAGTTTAGGAAAAATACCTTTAAATTAGTTTAATTTTTAAGGTTTTTTATTAAAAAGTAAATAAAGCTTATTAATAATAGTAATAGTAAAGATTTTAGCTTAAATATAAGTTTTTTTTAAAAATTATTAAAATTTTAAAAGTTTAAGTTCTTTATAATAACCTTTAAATTACTATTTTTTTATTTTAAAGTTAATTATAATTTAAAGGTTTTTTAAAGTAATAATAAAAAAAAGTATTAATTTTTTTTAATTTTTCTTATTAATATTTATTAAACTTTAAGTAGTTTTATATATTTATTTTTAGTAATTAGTTATAATTAAAAGTACTTTTTAATATTTTATTATTTTAAGTTAGCTATTATTAATTCCTTAAAAAGGAATATTAATATTTCTTAACTATTAAAATCTTTAGAATTTTATAAAAACTTTATTAATAATATTTATTTTTATATTATAATTAATATAAGCTTAAATTAATATACTTTTATAACTTTAAACCTTAATTATAATAAAAATCTTTTTTTTAAATTTAATTTAAGGTAAATTTAAGTTATATTTAGTATTTATTATAAAGGTATTAATTAAAAATTAATTTATATTTTTAATTAAATTTAGTTTTTTAATTTCCTTATTTAATTAGTTTTTTTTAATATAAAGTAGTTTTAAAAGTAATATTTAGTTTTATAATAATTATAGTATTTTACTAAGCTTAGGTTTTTATTTTTATTTTTATTTTTATTTTTTAAGGTTTAAATAAGAATTTAATTTAAGTTATTTTTTTAAAGGTATTAATAAAAAAATATTTTTATTTATTTTTATAATTAGTATAGTTTTTTTTTTAATTAGTAAAGTATTAATTATAATTATAATATATTTACTCTTTTTATTAAATATATTTTATAGTTATTATATTAATTAAATTAATTTTCTTTATATTTTAAAAAATTTAACTTTTTTTTAAAATATTATAATATCTTTAAGTATTAATAGTAATTTTATATAGTATTAGTAAATATAAACTATTTATTTTAATTTATATAAAAAGTAATTTTTAATAAATATAAAGTACTTATAAAAGTTTTAAAAAAACTAGCTAGATTATTAATAAGTATATTTAAATTAAATTATAATAAAAATTTAGTAATTCCTTTTATTTTTTATAAAAATTAAAAATTATTTTTTAAAAGCTTTTTAATTTCTTTTAAAAGCCTTTTTTCTTTCTTAAGATTATTTATTTAAATAGCTAAACTATATTAATTTAATATTTAAGGTTATATTATTATATATAAAAAGAATTTTACTTTTATTAATATAGTATTATTTTTATATTTCTTTAAAGCTTTAGTTTATATTATTAAGCTATTTATTTTTTTTTTAAAAGGTAATTAAGTACTTAAATATAATAATATTCTTTACTTTAACTTTACTTTTTAAAAAAAAAAAAATAAGCTAGCTTTAATTTAATAGTAACTTAATAAGATATTATTTAAGTTATAATTTAAGCTTTTAATATTAAAAATATTTTTTTAAAGATTTAAATTTTTTTTTTTTTAATTATTAAAAAAGGTTTAAAGTTAGTTTTTTTAAATAAGTTACTTTAATTCCTTTTTTTACTATTAAAAAGTAAGCTTTACTTTAAGTTATTTAATTCTTTTTTTTAAAGTAATAATATAAGTAATATTAATAAAAGTTTAAGTTATTTTATATATTATAATTTAAAATAACTTTTTTTTAATTATCTAGGTAAAGTTAATAATAACTTTTTAAAGTTTTAATATTAATTTATTTAGTTTAATACTAAAAGTAATAGTTTATTATAAGTTAATTATTATAATTAAGTAACTTAAAGTAAAAGCTTTAAAATTATTATAATATTTTAATAATAAAGGCTAAGTAGGTATAATAATATTATATTAATTAAAGCTTAAAGAGGTAAGAATTTAATATAAAGGATTTTTTTAATAAAATTAAAAGGGTCTTAGGGTTATATATTAAATATATAAGGCTAGTTAGCCTTATTCCTAAGTAGCTATTATAATAATATATAATATTATATATTATAATATATTAAAAAATAAGTATTATATTATATTATTTTTATATTATAAGACTTTATTAACTATACTTTATATATTAACTATAAAGATATTTAACTTTTTAATAAATATATTATTAAACTTAAAGAAAGTAAGAAAAACTTTTAAGGAATTTCCTTTTTTAAATACTTTTAAGTTTAGGCTAGACTTAATTTAAAACCTTAAGTTACTTAACTTTATAAAGGCTTAAGCTAAAGCCTAAGCTTTTAATATTTAATTATAATACTTAATTACTATAAAATTAAGTTTTTACTTAATATTAATAATTTTTATTTTTATAATATTTTTAATTTATATATCTTTTTTTAATATTATTAAATTATAAGTAATAACTTACTATATATAAATAAATTATTATTAATATAATAAGTTAAGCTTATAATCTTTTATTACTTTATAAGCCTTTTTAATATATAATAATATATATATTTTATTTTAAATATATTATAAATTAAATATAAGCTTTATAAGACTTTAATAATTATTTAAAATAAAATTAAAAATTATTAATAAAGTAATAAATCTTTATAATTTAAATTATATTAAGTAATAATAATAATATATATTAAGTATTAGAAAGTTAAATATCTTTATAACTAATATATAA